>MJUU01072708.1:286678-298107 GCA_002080025.1 Modiolus philippinarum
GTATGATCCCTAGACCCGTACGAAAATTTTGGGACCGAATTTACGGAGGGTACCCTAGGTTCGTATAGTGAAAACGGCAATTTGGACCAACTTTGGTATTGTCGGCTGGACCTTTCTAGGGGCTTCGCAAAGTTGGGCCTTATAGGGCAGGTAGGTACATGTAATAGCTTTCATTTATGCCATAGCGTATGATCCCTAGACCCGTACGAAAAATTCGGACGCTGTTCCATAGAGTGTGTCCTACATCGAAAAATACCGGTTTGGACCAACTTGGCTAATGTAGGCTGGACCTTGCCAGAGGCTTCGCAAAGTCGGCCATTATATGGCAGGTAGGTACATGCAATAGATTTCGCTTGAGCTAAAGTGTATGATCCCTAGACCCGTACGAAAATTTTAGGACCGAATTTACGGAGGGTACCCTAGGTTCGTATAGTGAAAACGGCAATTTGGACCAACTTTGGTATTGTCGGCTGGACTTTTCTAGGGGCTTCGCAAAGTTGGGCCTTATAGGGCAGGTAGGTACATGTAATAGCTTTCATTTAAGCGATATCGTGTGATCCCTAGACCCGTACGAAAAATTCGGACGCTGTTCCATAGAGGGTTTCGTACATGGAGGGTTTGGTCCAAGGTCAAGTATTGTTTAGGGACGACCGGTGGTTGAACGTGGTGGAGCAGGAAATGACGTTCACCAGAAGTGTTGTCACCGGAAATCAGGTTACTTCAAACCGCAACTTCAAAACCGTTGTTGGAAAGTGTTCGTTTGCTGCCATTGTCCGATTTCAATGAAACTTGGTTTCCAAATAGTTGATGTCACAAATTCAAAACTGATGTTAAAATTTGTTCGCCTACAGCCATTTTCAGAATGGCTGCCAAAAAGGCGGGAAAATTCAACATTGTCCGATTTCAATGAAATTTTGTATCCAAGTGGTTATTGATGTTGCGACTTCAAAACCGGTGTTGAAAATTGTTCGTTGACTGCCATTATCAAAATGGCCGCCATAAAAGCTGGGAAAATTCAACATTGTCTGATTTTAAAGAAATTTGGTTTCCAAATAGATATTGATGTTGGGACTTCAAAAACGGATTGGTGGTGTTCAAACTACCAAAGTTTGAGGGACTGAAGTTCAACTGTATAGCTTACAATGCTAGCTTGATTGTGGCAACTGAAAGCCAGGTGAGCGATACAGGCTCCTGGGAGCCTCTGGTTCTGTAGTGTGGTCTGCTATTGTCATTTCATTAATATACCCTTCGTTATTACATAATTATCTCCCTTTTTCATCTAATTATTTGGGTGATTTCCCCTTTCCCCTTAATTTCAATAATCTGCAATTTTTAGATGTCCCGTCATTATTTATCCAAATTTTAGAGTGATTTCCCATTTTCCGCCTAATTTTCTTCTATGGGCTGCTATTCTGAGATTATTTCCCTTTTTCTATTGCCATGCATATATCGTAATTTTCTTTTTCATCTCTCCCATTTCTTCCTCCTTTTTACGTCATTATCTATAATTTATATGTTTGAGACGTTCTCTTTATATTTCATCCTTTTTGAGATGTTCCCACCATTTTTTCACCATCTTGAAGTCGAAGTGCGGACGTGAGATAAGACACCCCTTGATTTGACCAGGAATTTCGTACATTCCCAACCTACCTGCGCAGAAAAATTCGAAACCGGAAGTGCGGACCTGAGCGAAGACATCCGGTGTCTTCTATCACATCTGCGTTCAATGTATATATACAGTGTACTATAGCTAAGTATCGTTCTGCCCGTTGGAAGGAACAGTCACCATGGTCTCCTGCGAAACGTGTGCAAAGCTGTTTACTGAGAAGAAGAACCTATTACGTCACATGAACAGCCACCTAGCGGACCAAGATGCGTATTCCTGTGACGAATGACTTTGCCAGGGAGGAGACCCGAGATAGGCATCAGAAGACCCAACAGCAAGAAGGGCAGAGGGCACAGGTCTACAGCTGCAGTGTGTATGACCAGGTATTAACCAGAGCAGATTTCAGGAAGAGGCATGAAGCGACCTACAGCTACAGCATGACATGTGAAGTATGTGGCTAATACTTCAACAGACTGTACAGCTTGGCACGTCACCGTGCCCTGCATGAACGACCGAATGCAGAGGAGAGACCACCCATGAAGAGACCAGTTGTACCAGTGCTTGGACCTGTGGTGAAGCAGAAAAGGACGGAGTTACCACCACTTATGGAAAGTCCTGCTGAACCTGTGGTGTTGCCGAAAGATCAAGAGACGAGGATCCCGTACCTGACGCATTGGAGGTTCATCTGGACAGAAGACGCGACTGGTAACCGTGTCCAGGACTGATACAACTTCATTCTGAACCAGTTGTCAGATTCAACCTTTGAAGAGACGGTGCGGTACCTGGCCAGCCAGCAGACCACACCTGTGAAGATAAACCTGTCTTTTGGCTTTATTTTGCGATATGTAGAGAGTGGACAGCTACGCTACTACCACTTGAGCCAGAATAACGCCAGGTTTTTTTTGAAACGTAACATCTGATTAGGACGGCCGAAGATTTGGAGAAATTTATCGAGGAGCTGAGCAGACACGATGTCCTGGATTATGTGCAGCAACAAAGACCAGATACCAAATGGGTAGTCCACCTGCTGACAAATGTGACATTTGATATCAATAAGCTGATCCATCATCCTATTGGTGCCTGAATGGTTGTGCCAGACTTCTTACTGAGGAACAAGTGCTTGGTATGTATGACTGGAGGGCCACAACGGGCCGTACGATGATGATCACTGATTTTCAGGTGTTGGGCTGTGCACAGTTGGGCTGCAGTGACCGCAGTCGAGACTTCAGCCAAGACGTACTACAGAGAGTACCTCCAGAACATACAGATGGCTGCTGCAGAGTTCCAGGTTGTGTGTTTGGACGACTTGGTGGTGTTGGAGCAGTTGTTCCAGGTCAACGTGTTTGTCTACGACCTTCAGCAGAAGAGGGAGAGTGTTGCAGCTAGATTGGTATGACAGTCACCATACTGCTACGAAAGTACGATGAACCTGAACCTGTACCAGCAGATTTTAGCTACATTACAGATGCGGAAAAGTACAGCCACAGCTACCTGTGTTCCATGTGTGACCATTAATGGACCTATATTGGACATCTGCATCGTCATGAGATGAGCTGCACTGGAGATATCATCTACAAGTTTCCTGGAGGTGTGTACCATACCCAGTATACGATCTCAAGCAGTTGGAAGACGAATCCATCTACATAGCAGCAGAGGGCCGGTATTATCCTTACAGAGCCACCTATGACATCGAGGTGGTGCTGCAGTCTAGAGATAGAAGACCTTTGGATAAAGTGAAACGGACCAATCACCATGTCCTGCTGAGTGTGTCTGTGTGTTCGAGCGTGCCTGGGTACACGGTACCAGCGTGCTTTGTATCTGAAGGTGATTCAAAGAAGACGATGGAGTCCTGTTTGAGCTCTCTGACAGTAATCAGCTATGATGCCTACACAAGATTGATGGAGAGGTACGAAGGTGTGTTCCAGGAGATCCAGAAAAGACTTGACAGCGACTTGGACGAACAGATATCGTGTGATGGGCAGTTTAAGATGTCAGAGCAGTCTGTTTATGAAGCGGTGATGGATGACCGGATCTTTGGTGCTGTGGAAGCCGACTTGGAAGTACCTGACGATCCGAAGGACAAGTTTGTAGAGATGCCTCCCATCTTCAAGAATACAGAAGTGTCCAGGTAAAATATTGGAGACCACATGAGGACTTATGCTGAAGAGAAAGAGATCATGAACCAGAAGAAGAAGTGTTTGATTGGTAGCATATTTGGGGAGATCCTGATCATCACACCGTCGCTGAAGTGGTAAGTGCAACATGGATTGAAGGTGACGAAGATTCATCAAGTGTTGGAGTTTACCCCAGCTAGATATTTCCAGAAGTTTGGTGATGCCAGAAGAGCCGGAAATGCTTATCCCAACAAGAAAATTGTAGCTGAGACGATGAAATTGTAAGGCAACTCATCCTATGGAAAGATGGTGACCTACAATGAACGCCATAATGATGTGCTGTTTTTGCCAAGACACGCAAGAGAGCCGACATCATGTGGACCAATCCTTCCAGAGATGCAATCAGCTGGACGAGACAGCATTCGAGTTGGAGATAAGCAAGAAGGCCCTCCATCTGGACCTTCCCCTGCAGGTTGGATTCTTTTTTTATACCAGTACGGGAAGCTGAGAATGCTGGATTTTTATTACGACTTCCTGTATGTATATGTGGACAGAAGAGAATTCCAGTTATGTTGTATAAACACCGATAGTGCATACATGGCTCAATCTTCAGAGACTTTGGAAGAGGTGATCAAACCAAAGATGAGACAGCGGTATGAAATGGAGAAGACCAACTGGTTTCCTAGATAAGACAATCCAGAGCATGCAGCGTATGACAAGAGGACTACAGGCTTGTTCAAGGAAGAGCATACTGGAGATGGTATCATCGCCTTGTGCAACAAGACGTACTACTGCTTCAGAAAAGATTATAAGTTCAGCTGCAAGGGCATCAATAGGAAGACTAACCATGTGACCAAAGAAAAGTAAACGGATGTATTACTCACGAAGAGTTCTGGTACTGGTACCAACAGATTGGATATCTAGAACTTAAGATATAAGAAAGTTTAAGATAATACACAAGAAGACGATGGTTCCAGAAAAATGGTTCGAAGTCCAGATGGCGAAAGAAGCCAATGGTTAGTGTTCCAGAACAATGGTTAGAGTTCCAAGTGGTCAGTGAAGAACTGATGAAAGAAGAATGGTAAACAAAAGAGAAATGCATGGTCCTTTTTCAGAACAAATTTTGTCCTTTTTGTGTATTATCTTAAACTCTTTTTATGTTCAAGTTCGAGATATCCAATCTTTTTGTTGAACTCAAGTACAAGTTAAAGTTATAAAGTTAAAAACTCAAGTTCAAGACATCACATCTCTTTTTGAACTCAGGTACAAGTTAAAGTTAAGCAAAAATTACAGTTAAGTTAAAATTAAAGCTAAACTAAAAGTTCAAACTTGTAACTCTGAACTTCCTTCCGGAACTCTAACCATCTGGAGCTCTAACTATATACATGTTTATTTATTATCTTCTTTACCCATTTCTGTAACTCTAACCATCTTCTTCTTTCACCATTGTTCTGGAACCATCTTCTTCCTGTGTAACAACTTCAACTCTTTTTTATTGCTGCGGTCAAGGAAGTTGCAAAACTTTGATTGTAATGAAGTCAAGATGAACACCCCAAGCTTACACAATGTGTTCGATTTATCGATGTTAAATGTCTACATTGTAGATATATTAGACGTGAAAACCTGACGAATGTATACAATGTTGTCTTTATTCGACGGGGAGTCAATGAAAGGTAGAGAGCTTGGTTTGTAAATCTTAATTTCGGTAAACTGAAAGTTTTGCCGCTTCCTTGACCGCAGCAATAAAAGGCCACTCTACATTTATCCGGGCTTGTGACCGGCCATCCCTAAGGATAGGCTGCATTCACTTTTTTTTAATTTTCCTTTTTTAATTTTTTTTCCAATTTTTTTTTATTAGGAAACGTTTAAATACAACAGCCGGGAAACCTACCTTCCAAAGTCAAAATCTCTAGCGGTGCTGTAGACACTCTATCGGCCAACACACGTCTCTTGAGATAGAAGTAGGAGAAACCACTCTTTTCTTGCAGGTACGCGAAGACATGATTGTCCACTGTTCTGAAGCCTTTGTTGGTACCAGTACCACAACTCTTCGTGAGTAATACATCCATACAATTTTCCTTGGTCACCTGGTTCCTGGTCGTCTTCCTATTGATTCCCTTGCAGCTGAACCTATTATCTTTTCCGAAGCAGTAGTACGTCTTGCTGCACAAGGCGATGATACCATCTCCACTATACTCTTCCTTGAACAAGCCTGGAGTCCTCTTGTCTTATGCTGCAAGCTCTGGAGTGTCCTGTCTAGGAAACCAGTTGGTCTTATAAATTTCATACCGCTGTCTCATCTCTTGTTTGATCACCTCTTCCAAAGTCTCTGTAGATAGAGTCATGTATGCACTATCCAGGAATTCGCAACTCCAGCATTCGAAGCTTCCTGTACTGGTATAGGAAGTATTCAATCTGCAGGGGAAGGTTCAGATGGATGGTCTTCTTGCTCATTTCGAACTCGAACGTTTTATCGTCCAGCTGATTGCATCTCCGGAAGGATGGGTGTCGACTCACTTGCGTTTCAAAACAGCACATCAGTATGGCGCGTATTGTAGGTGACCACCATTCCATAGGATGAGTTGCCTTCCAATATCATTGTCTCAGCTACAATCTTCTTCTTGGGATCAGCATCTCCGGCTCTTCTGGCATCACTGACTTGGTCACCAAAGTTTGGAAATATCTTGCTTGGGTAAACTCCAACACTTGATGAATCTTCGTCACCATAAATCCATGTTGCACATACCACTTGTGCAACAGTGTGATGATCAGGATCTCCCCAAACATGCTACCAATCAAACACTTCCTCATCTGGTTGATGATCCATCTCTCCTCAGCATAAGTCCTCATGTGGTCTCCAATATCTTCCCTGGACACATCTGTATTTTTGAAGATGGGAAGCATATTTGCAAACTTCTCCTTCAGATCTTCATTTACTTCCAAGTCGGTCTCGACAGCACGAAAGATCCGGTCATCCATCACCGCTTCATAAACAGACTGCTTTGGCATCTGGAACTGCCCATCGCACGGTCTCTGTCTGTCTTCACAAAATCTGCCACAACTGGATTTCCTTCTTCAGCTGCTCCCATTCGCATTCCCATATCTGTGTAACACCATAACCATTATCCACTAAGTACTGTTTCCTCTGCTGGTTTCGCTGGTACCGGTGTTCTTTCGTCTGGCCTTCTTCATCTGTATTTCCCTGGTTCAACAATCATGTCCGTGCCAGTAAAATCCCTGGAACACATACACCATGTTGGTCTCCTTCAATAACCATCCACATGCAATCTTCCCATTCCAAACAACTTCTCTTTGTCGTTACCCTGGTCTCTGATGTGGAAACCAGTCTGGTGAGCTTCTCATTCCAACCAGTCGATGGTCATCCTCTCCTATCTTCTGGGAGTCTCTCTCCGGAAACTAGTCTCGGTCTTCCGAAGCTAAAAAGTGTCCAGTTGGTATCTTCATAATACACGACAGGTAAAGGGCGTTGACATTGTATCCGATAATCTTCTTGCAGGTCTTTGCTCCCCGTACTCTGTCGGTCTAATGTTGGTGACATCTTTCTAGTGGTATCTATGAAACATGATGCTGGGTCCTCCCACCATATTGCTCTTAAACAGCTGGTACAAGTCTTTGTTCTTTTCGTCAGGCAAGGTGAAGTAGTTCTACAAGTCCTGGAACATATAATTTAACATCAGCGCATGTAAGCTGTTTCCACGTTCTGGGTATATCCGCCCGATGGCAACTAACAATGGCTCTACATCTTTATTGTTTAAGCAAACCAGGAACTCCCTTATGCTGGTCATCTGCTGGTCTTACTACACTTTATGGCACAGCTGGTACTCTTCTTCTGTAATGTCATTTTTCTTCAAACTGCTGAAGAAGGTATCGTGGGCCTGCAGCTGGTTCATCTCCAGTTTCTACAAAGGACGTCATCAACTCATAAGGGAAAAAAACCTTTTCCTCCGTACAATCATACGCTTTCAGAAACTGACTGTATCTAAACCCAAGAGTTAGGTAGATGGAAATATCCAGGAACTTTAGCACTTTAGTCTTCACACACATTGAGTTGTTACTTCACTTCACGACGTGGTCGATCTTCTGACTCCTCGCCAGTTCTGCATAAAGTCTATTTTCATGGTATTAACATCATATTTCCCCGAGTTAAATCCGACCACTGGTATCTCTTTCAGGTGGCGCTCGAACTTCTGATGTATCTTATTCAGGTAGTGCTTCTTCTCCTGGCGTTCTCTTTCTTCATCACTCAACCCATCCAAGCCGCTGTCAAGTCTTTCCTGGATCTCCTGAAACACGCCTTTGTACTTCTCCATCAATCTGTAGGCATTATAGCTGATTACTGTCAGGTAGCTAAAACATGACTCCACCGTCTGTTTTGAATCGCCCTCGGACACAAAGCACACTGGTACCGTGTGCCCAGGCACGTTTGAACACACAGACACTCGGCAGGACATGTTGGTTGGTCCATTTCACTTTCTCCAAAGGTCTTCTATCTGTAGGCTGCAGCTTCACCTCGATGTCATAGGTGTCTCTGTAAGGATAATACCTGTCCTCGCCTGCTGCGTAGATGGACCCGTCTTCCAATTGCTCGAAGATCGTATACTGGGTATGGTACACACATCCGGTAAATCACATCTCCAGTGCAGGTCTTCTCATGACGATGCAGATGTCCAATAGGGGTCCAAAATTGTCACACTTGGAACACACGTAGCTGTGGCTTTACTTCTCCACATCTGTAATGTAGCTAAAATGCTGCTGGTACAGGATCAGGTTCATCGTACTTTCGTAGCTGTAGGGTGACGGTCGTACCAATCTAGCTACAACATCTCCTTCGTCTGTCTGCTAAAGGCCGTAAACAAACATGTTGACCTGCAACAACTGCTCCAACACCCGAAGCGGTCCTAACACACAGTCTGGAACTCTGCATTAGCCATCTGTCTGTTCTGGAGGTACTCTCTGTAGTACGTCTTTCCTGAAGTCTCGACTGCGGTCACTGCTCCCCCACTGTGCACGGCTAAACACCTGCAAAAGCAGAGATCATCCTCGCACGGCCCATTGTGCCCTCCAGTCATACATACCAAGCACTGGTTCCTCAGGAAGAAGTCTGGCACAACCACTCTGGCATCAATAGGATGCTGGATCAGCTCATTAACATAAAATGTCACATTCGTCAGCAGGTGGACATCCCATTTGGTATCTGGTCTTTGTTGCCGCATATACTCCAAGACATCGTGTCTGCTCAGCTCGTCGGTGAACTTCTCCAAATCTTCAGCCGTTCTAATGAGATATTGCGTCTCAAAAACCTGGCGTTGTTCTGGCTCGGAAGGTAGTAATGTAGCTCTGTAGTCTCTACAGGACGCAAAATAAAACTGAAAGACAGGTTTATCTTCAAAGTTGTGGTCTGTTGGCTGGCCAGGTACCGCACCATCACTTCAAAGGTTGAATCTGACAACTGGTTCAGAGTAAAGTCGTATCACTCCTGGACACGGTTACCGGTCGCCTCTTCTTTTCAGATGGACCTCCAATGCCTTAGGTACAGGGTCCTCGTCTCTGGATCTTCCGTCAACACCACAGGTTCAGCAGCTGGAGGTGACTCTGTCCTTGCCTGCTTCCACAGGTCCAAGCACTGGTACACCTGATCTCTTCATCGGTGGTCTCTCCTTGGCATCCGGTCTCTCATACAGCCAGGCTGTTCAGTCTGTTGAAGTATTGGCCACATACTTCACATGTTATATTGTAGCTGTGGGCCACTTCATGCCTCTTCCTGGTGAACACCAGGCCACACACAATGCAGCTGTAGGTCTGCGCCTTCCGTCCTTCTTGCTGATGGGTCTTCTGATGGCTATGTCGGGCATCCTTCCTGGCAGTCCTCCCCATACTCGTGACGTAACAGGTTTTTCTTCTCAGTTAACTGCTTTGCACACGTGTAGCAGGAGAACATGGTGACTGTTCTTTCCAATGGGCAGGACGATACTGAGCTATAGTACACTGTATACATACTTTGGACGTGGGCGTGTTAGAAGGCACCGGTTGTCTTTGCTCAGGTCCGCACTTCCGGTTTCCAGTTTTTCTGCGCAGGTTGATTGAGCATGTACAAAATTCTTCTTCTCTCACATCCGCACTTCCGCTTCAAGATGACGAAAAATGGCGGGAACATTTCAAACAAGGTGAAACATAAAGGAAACGTGTCAAACATATAAATTATAGATAATAACGTAAAAAGGAGGAGGAAATTTTATGTAAAGGGAACACCTGAACATCTCAAACATATAAATAATCGATAAAAACGTAAAAAGGAGGGGAAATGGGAATTGAAAAAGAAAATTACCGTGGCAACAGAAAAAGGGAGATGATTTGGCGGGAAATCTAAGAATAGCAGATCATAGAAGAACAATTAGGCGGGAAAGGGGAAATCACTCTAAGAATTTGATAAAAAATGGCGGGACATCTAGCAGACGACATTATTGCAGTTAAGGGGGGGGAATTGGAACAATCTCCGAAACAGAGGTGCATAGCTCTTCCTACGTCAGATTATCACCTCTGCCACACCTCGTCCTCCATACTGGATGTACTACGCCCTTTTCACAGTGACGTCGTATACATCCTGACGTATTTCACACTGTGACGTCATGAAAATCGGCCATTTTGAGAGGAATCTCTCCTTCCGGTTGGGCAGAGTTGATATCTGACGTAGGAAGAGCTATGCACCTCTGTTTTGGAGATTGAAATTGGAAATTACCCTAAGAATTACATGAAAAAGGGAGATAATTATGTAATTACGTAGGAAACAATAATGAAATGGCAATTGGCCTTTTAAAAAATGGTTTGGTCCGACCTTCGGTTTTAGTATTTTAATACAAATAAACAGTATCGGTTATCAACCTAACACGGCAGGTGTAGTTCATCCTGAACACAGCGCATAAAACTGTTCATATTTAGATTTCCATGACATTGTTTACTGTAACACTGCACTAATTTAGTTAGAATTTAAATGTATTCAGGGTTTAACTTGTGTATTGTTAGCCTACCATACAAGTGAAACCGCAAGCGAAGAATGTTTGTACCTTCATTTGATTGGAGATTTCAAATTCAGGAAAAGATAACCACATTATTTGCAAAGGTCTATAGCAGACGAAACTATAGAATCATGGCGGGAAAGGGGAAATCACTCTAAGGATTGGATGAAAAAAGATTATCATTAAATAAATTAAGTTAAGGGGGAATGGCATGGAATCTAAAAATAGCATACGACACGATAGAAATTTGCCGGAAAAGGGGAAATAACTCAAACAATTGGATGAAAAGGGGTTAGACAAAAGGACATTAGTCTAGAAGTTGGATGAAAAAAGAAGAAAATACAAAGAGCAACATTGAAAAGGGGGATATCAAGGAGTGAATTGCTATTAAAAGATTTAAAAGGGTGGGACATGGATGAAAATGAAAGAAAAAGGAAGAAAATATAAAGGAGAACATTGGAATGGGTATAATACAATTAAAACACAAAAAAATTAGAAAATTTCCGACTTCCGGTCAAAATGGCTAACAACAAGACAAACATACCTACTTCCGGTCACGCATGCATCATGTACTACAACTCATTTCTGGTCAAAATGATCGAATAGGGCTTCCAACAGGACCACTTCCGGTCTACATATGGGAACATTACAACTTCCGGTCGCGAATGCGTCATG
>MJUU01072708.1:300874-316266 GCA_002080025.1 Modiolus philippinarum
CCCCACCCCCTCCGCATTTCCCTGAAAATCCAAAAGTAGTCTTCTTAGTTACATTGAACGTTTTTTATTATCATAATAACCATTTTTTTTACGTAATAACACCACGTTATTCATGATTTCAAAAGGAATCTGTCCTTTTGAATGCAACGTAGACACCTTAAAATATAAAATTCGTAATTATAAATAGAACGGGTCATAGCGCGGACCTCCAAGAGAGCACCATATCAGAATCAATACATCGTATTTAATTCTTTTATCATTTTTGTTGATCTGTATAGAAATTTCCAAGAAATTTGTCGAACGCATCCTTTCTTATTGTGGGCTGGCTTATTGTCGGCTAGCGGTTATTGTGGGCTGTTATTGTGGGCTAGCTTCACACTAGTCTCGTCACACAATGTTATGTTGGATGAATCGTTGAAAACAATAAGTCTTTCGTGAAATATTTAATACAGGAGTTTGTCTTTTATTGCAGTGTGGAGTTGGTAAAACAATTCCCCGTGGTAGAGATGTATGCTCTTTATTTTTCTTAGATATGGTGTACTTGTACATTAGATGATATCTCATGTGTACACTTTGTTCAATTAATATTTTCTAAATTTATGTAAATTCTTAAACCGAAGGATTAACTCCCACCATCGTAGTTTTGTCCTTAGCTATAATTGATATTACTGATTATTCGGAATTCGTTTGGTTTTATGCATTTTAGCATTTATTGAAATTATGGATTTCCTTTGTTTGGGTTCTAGTGCTGCTGATGAGGAATAAATTTCCGAAATGGCCATACAGCTCATTAAAATTATTGCAGTTGGAGTTAACATATGTGTTATGGTCTCATGTTCATTTACTCCATATCCTTTCGTGAAATATTTACTTTTCTACTTTTTGACTGAATAAGTCAGTGATTGTGTAAAGCTCTGTTCCTGGCTTATTTTGGATTTTCATTTAGATCCTATTGGGAAGTTGTTTTTGGTCTTTTGTATTCCTATGCCTTTGGATTTGATCTGCACTGAAGAGACATAATTTGTCAAATGCCCATCATTAAACTAAACTTCGGTATCTATAGTTATTGATAAATATATCATGTCCCCGTTTCGTTTTTGCTTTTTTGTTTTTTGCTTTTTTTGTTTTTTTTTGTTTTTTTTTTGTTTGTTTTTGTTTTGTTTTTTGTTTTATGAGGAAAAAGTAGTTTTCATTTAGAAAATTGTCTTTATTTTTGTATGTGTAGGGTTTTAATGTGTGACATATAACCAGAACGGAATGTCATTCATAAGTCCTCCTTTGATTTATTTTCTTGGTGGAAATGCATGCGTTATCACACAGGAAAATTGTAATATGTACATTGTATACAAGGAAGAGTAGTATATACCGGTATATTTTGCTCAACCAACCATAAAATTGTTCAAGTGCAATTTCAGTCGTTCTTCCTTTGTTTAGAAGCATGTAAAGTATTATTGTTATTATCAAGTAATAAAATGATATACCATTGTAGTACACATGACAAAAAACGATCTCTTATTAGTTGTACCGAAGACCAATCAGTATGGGAAACCAAAACTATATTCATAATGGTTGTATACTCAGACTCAAAGGTTAAAACCAAAGGACCATCTAAGGGAAGAGCTATGTCCGATACTCATTACTTTCCTGGCTATATTTGGGTCCGTGTTGATCTTCTCAGTGCGTCTTCCCTTTTTGTATAGCCAGTACTTTGGTGCTGGCCCGAAAAACCGATTTCATTTAAAAACTTGCAATATCTAAGTTTCAGAAAATTTTGTTCAAAACTAAGAAGTTTCTACCTCCTGCATAGCTCTGTCCTTAGCTGATTTTGGCTTTTCCATTTAGATCCTATTTGGTAATTTGTTCCCTATCAGGTTTTACACATATTTTGGTTTACATGGTTTATGGATTTCCATATACATGTTTTGATTTGATCTTCACTGATGAAAAATAAATTGTCGAAATGCGCATATGCAGAAACTAAATTATCGGTAATTTGTATTAATTTCCTTTGATCTGCATTGCCTGGTATTCTCGGTATCACTGAACAGGCCGTGAAATAGAAAATAACGGGTCACTATGAAGGCGTCACGTGCGGGTTGCTATGCTGGCGTCATGTTTGGTACTACATGTCGTGTTCATACGCTTAATACGTTGAATGAAGAATTCATATAAATTATTGCAATAAACAATAAATTGGCTGTGATTGAATATAAATTTCAACTTATTTCAATTTCTTGTAGCGTTCTATTTATCATGTTGTGAATTAACGATAAAAGAAATATAGGATATTTTGTTTTTGATACGGACTATATCACGGCGTAACGCATCAAGCTCGCCCCAGCGGGCTCACTTGATACTGGCCGTGATAAAGTCCGTATCAAAAACAAAATGTCCTGTATTCCATATTTCACAATTATTTCTTTTCCTTGCCGTACTTGTGTGATATCTTTGTGTCTTTGATTTTCAAATTGTGCCATTGTCTCTGGAGTATTCTTTTTTTTTACACTGACGGTTCGGTTCTCACTTACTTTATTAACCTTTTTCACTGAGGAAACATTTACTATCATAGATTTAAAGCCGGTTGCCACGTTGTGTAGTAATTCTCTGTTCTTATATTATAACAATCGCTCTCCATATTTTCATTTTTAAAATCACTGATTCTATGCCGCTGCTGGTAGACCAAAGGTCTCAAGGCATATTCACCAGTCTGTAAGTAAGACTTGTTTGACATGAAGATTTTACTTTGCGTTTCATAAAAATTACGGTTTTTATCAAAATTCTAATCCATTAAAATACCGAAGCTTCATCTCATATATATTGCACTCGATAGATGTCATTGGTACTGGATTTGGCTTCCTATTTCGGCATTTCTGTGCGGTAAAAAATACTTCTGATTTTGAGTTGTTATTTCTCCCCTTTGGTTCGTTGTCTTTTTGACACATTCCCCGTTTCCCGTCTTTTTTCTGATGGCTATTTGGGGTAATCGGTTTCAATATTATTTGACACTAATGCTGCATGCTGATGAGATGTTCACTCCTTGAAACAAAGTTTACTGTTTATTATTATGGATATATTTGTATTTTAAAACCAAAGGGTCGATGCCACTGTTGGTGGAACAGGTCACATAGTTCTTGAATTTTAAATTTACTGTTTTTATCAACATTCTAACCCATTACAAAACACTGAGGCTTCATTCTGTGTTTTATACTCAAGATATCATTGGTACGGGATTTGGCCTCCTATTCCTATATTATTTGGTAAAGAGTATTTCTTCCCTTTTTTGGATTATGGCTTTCAATATTATTTGACTTGCATGTTGCTGATTTGTAGTTACTCCCTGAAGCACACGTACAGCATATAAAAATGCTGTTAATTATGCTATTCGTGTATTTTTGTATTTTGAAACTATAGGTCAATGCTACTGCTGGTGGACCAGAGGTCCAAGAGGGTATCCATCACCGTAACAGTCAGACTTGTCTTACATGAAAATTTAACCTTGCATATTAATTGAGAACCGAATCGTCAAACAAAATGAATAATCCAAGGAAAATGGCAACATCGGAAACAATAAAGAAACAGAGACACAACATGAGTACGACACAGAATCACATAATCAGAAAAGAAAATGAAGACACACAAAGACAAAGATGAACAACACCAACAGAATAAAAAAACATGCATGGGTGAGATTAGATGCAGATCTGTTGTTATCTGGGAAACAGATATCCTATAGCGGTCCACAAGATGGTGAAATATAGAAAGTATTTTTCTAAATCAAATTTAACCGCTTTAAAATGCTGAGGCTTCATGATGTGTATTGCACTTAGTGAATGTCCTTGGTTCTAGAAAATGGTCCCTTATTTCGATATTTTACAAAAAACGTACTTCTTTCTGACTATTTTTTGATTATGGCTTTAAAGATTATTTGACTCTTTTGCTGCTGGTTAGAGGTTACTCCTGAAAACATAGGTACAGCATAACAAAATGCACTGTTTACTCGGACATATTGGTATTTTTAAATTCAAGTGCCATTTAATTTAAACAAAAGAGTAATTGTCTGCTATTAACATGATTTTAATCTCTTTGAGTAGTACACTTCACATGTGGTGGTGAATCAGATCTCGCTTATACTTGTAAAGAATCTAGAAGTATATCGTTGACTTTTTTTTATAAGATGTCCTCTTTTAAAATAAGACAGGATATGAATGAATATAACAACTCTGTCAACACAACGTTTAAGAAAAATGATCGGGGAACTTGTTTTTGATTCACCCGTCCTCTGATTTTTAGTTATATACTTTTGTTATAGGTTTTTAGCAATTTGAATTTTGGAGTTATGAACTTTTGTTAAAGGTTGATAGCATTTGAAATTTGGTATGTTTCATTCACAAAAGCTTTCTTAGTTTGACATTGTTAACAAAAACTGAAATCCGATTTTACTGTAAATTGAGTTTTTGCACCTGGACGTTTAGACAAGTAATGTATGAATTTTCTTTGAACTCGTGAGGCAAATATTTTTAATATTCAGTACTGTCCGAATACGAAAAATATTTTCAAAAAGTATCTTGGGCCACGCCTACTTTGTCGATAAGCGCATTAATGTAAACAATCTACATAAACCTTTTGGATCGTACAAATTAGTTTACTAATCAATAGTCAATTTCCCGATTAATTAAAAATTTTATTTTCTTTAAAAAAAATGTTCGATCAAATGAATTAGTTAATTTCAGATGAAAAGAAAAATAGAAGTTTTGTTTCTGATACTTCAAATCTCCAATGATAGACTCGCCAACAAGTAGGTTCGCCAACAAGTAGGTTCGTACATTATTGTCTCCAATGATAGACTCGCCAACAAGTAGGTTCGCCAACAAGTAGGTTCGTCCATTATTGTCGCCAATGATAGACTCGCCAACAAGTAGGTTCGTCCATTATTGTCGCCAATGATAGACTCGCCAACAAGTAGGTTCGCCAACAAGTAGGTTCGTCCATTATTGTCGCCAATATTTTTCGTGTGAAAAACAAAACTTCAATTATTTTATATGTATAAAGTCTGTTGGAGAACCAATAGGATCTTAGTGAAAAGCCAAAAATCAGCAAAGGGCAAAAGCTATGGGAAATGAAGATACTCATAATGTTTAAACAAGATATAGATATTTGTCTCCAAATAAAAATGTTTTTTTTTGTACTAGCACCGAAGTAAGGACCATCGGTTGACGAATACCCGCGGGTAACAGCCCACCAGTAGGGCGTCAAACCAGTATTAACAAATAACAATAGTAAATGACAACTATTGTCTTTAGATTATTCTTTTTTGTTGACTGACGGTTCCTAAAAAAAGAATAATCTAAAGACAATGGAAACACAGAAAATACCAAGAAACAAAGACAACAAATAAGTATGACACAGAAGAGGAAAATTGACACACATATATCGATGAACAACACGGGCACAGTTTAAAATCATGGGTGTGATCAGGTGCACCGGTAGAGCAAGCTTTTCTTTCTTCTAAAAAGACGTCCGCCGCTTTGAACATGTAGATACCGGTAGTAAAGTCAAATCAAGTTGAAGAAAATTGCACTTCAGCTGTGAAAAAGATCTGTTAAAAGCAGCCGTAAAACATCTACAGTTATGACTGACATACCCTTGATTAAATACCGATATTACTCTTAATTTAGTTTCTGTAGACTGCCATTACACCAAATAATGTCCATGATGAAATCAAAACATTTGGAAGGTAATATCTAAAGTATTTCTTGAAAATTTGAAAGATGGACACTCTATTATTATTGTTTAAAGAATTTCCTAGTTCATACAACCAATAAAAATACTGGATCAAAATAATACAATGTGTTAATCATTCTTAATTCTGTATAAAAACTTCAGTTTTATTTGTAGAAAACCACTTATATACGTCCAAAGTAGGTCTTACCACAAAGAATATTATATTGAAATAAATACTCGAAGTTCCTTCAGTAATTAATTATGTATTTGACTACTGACTCGTTACAAAGTACTACTTAGTGGAACTATTTAGTGTTTAAGTACAGATTTACTTTCATTAAAGTGTGAAGATGAACAAAAAGGTTTAAGTATTAAAGTCGGTAACAGTTTTAGATCTTTCAAATCTATTTAAACCGAAAAGCCTATAAAATAAAGAAGATAATATGTATTGACCTGGTACGAGTATTTTTGTACTGTTATTGCTCTTACAGTACAAAGCTTGGTAATTATTATAAATGTCGACGATATCTGTCAGTAGATAAAACGTATGCACTCCCATTTTTAGCTTAAAAAACTTTTTGCAGCCAGTGTTGCAATGTAGAGAGTTTTCAGTTATTATCTATGTACCATCAATTGAGACAAAAAAAACACTGACATTCCATTCTTAGGACGTTTTCGCAAAAGGAGTGAGACCCGATGAGTAGATTGGGAAAATATAGTCTGGGTTCCAACAAATTGATGTCAGATGTTAAAAGAGGTAACAGTAAAAAATTAAAAGTAAGGTCAATAGAAATCCTATACAACCAATGATGACATCAACAGAGGAGGTGATAACGTCCCGAACTGAATACTTCCTCAGTAGGTGTATCACTCCATCTTAGCTTACAACATCCAGAGAATCTCCATACAAATCTCAGAAAGAACGTCTTTCCAAACCACATTAAAGGTGACTGTAGGGATCTATTCTACCATCTATGTTTTATTTATGTAAAGTAACAAAATAATTTTTAGATTTAAGATGGTACCAAAATATTTCAATGTCATTGTTCTTAATCATTTCTGCAACATTTACTTCGAATAAAACTTGAAAAATTAAAATTTCACAATATATTTCTCCTATACCAACTATGACCAATAATGTTCATTTTGTATGTAATTAATATAATGATTTGGAAAGATATATGATAGACTTTTAAAGTAATTCTTCCTCCATCATTTCAATATAGAACTCCGAAATTTTCAATTCTTGATTAAGAGATAAATGAACGGGGAGCCCTACAAGTATTTCACCTATTGAAAAATGACTTCTCAATTTCTTAACATAACATTTATAATGACAGGTTAATGTCCTGCAGACAGTTTGACTGATCTCTACTCATAGGTTTTCTATCAAACCCTATGAAACCTCCCATATTGATCCTGCGAAAAGTTATGATATGAAAAGACTTGTCGCATACCCTTGGTAACGATTTTTTTAGCTTTCAGAATTTAATTTCGAACTGAATATTATATGATTTTACTGATAGTTCATCGCGACTGCTTTCCTTGTAAAATCCTTAAGTAATCCTCAATGCTAAACTTAATACAAGGTGACATGCTTCAAGATCTTATACATCCTTTTAGAATCCCAGATAAATCTTTCCGTCATTTACTTCATCCCCTCTGAGATCCTATATTCCTGTATCTTATAATTATAATAGGTTGAACCCTCTATGCAATGGAGAGGTTACTCGTTGAAAGACGTGAATAAAATAACAAAATTTACTGTTTAATATGTAAGTCAGGTATCTTTGTGTTCTGAAATCACTGGGTCGATGCAACTGCTGGTGGACCAGAGGTCCCCGGAGGTATTTGCAACCACAGTGGTCAGACTTGCCTGACTTTAAAACATAACTTCGTGTTTTATAGCAATATACTGTTTCCCAAAATTCTTACTAATTAAAATACTATGGCTTCATTCCGTATATTGCACTCTGTGAATATCCTTAGTATACATCATATACCTTGCTAGTATATAAAGTTTAATCCTATATGCGATGATTCATAACAAATGTAATACGTCATGCACCCTTCCACAATATAAGGTTTAACCGTCTACGCATCAGATATGCTCTCAGATTCTTTGTATTATTCCATTTTTTTTTTCAATTGTTTTGATTTTTTGCATCGATGGGACATTTTTTAGTATTGTAGCATGGATTTGGTCCATCCTTGAAGGTTTGCTTTTCTTTAATGTTTTGTTAGCTTTTTGACTGCTTCAAGTGAAGTTTGGCTTGTGTCAATGTGTAACAGTTCGGATGATGGTGTGATTTGAACCTTACTTGGTGGATCGTGTCTGTATTGTGCTCTTTCAAAAGGGTTTTCCAACTCTGTTTATCTTAGAGTCTTTTTTTTTGCAAATCGTCTACTATAATCAAAGTATCTTTTGTATCTTAGTTTTTTTCCATTGCAGTTATCTTCCACTGCAGAAAGAAACCCAAACATAACTCATGGATACTGAACACATAATCATTATGACAAGAAGAAGACGAATTCTGTATTGGTTATAACTGTTACTGGTGTTTAGGTAAAATCAAACACATCAACACTACTGTCTAGAACAATCTAAAACACAACAAGACATGTTAAAACACGATTTTGAAAGAAAGATAAGAGTTCTTGTTCTTGAAAGATATTAAGTATTTGCATCTGAAATAAAATTTTCAGTTATACTTCCTGACTTCACGGATTAAACATTAGCGAATTTGTCTACTAGTAATATATCAACATCTCCAGTTCACCTTGAATTAAATCACTGACAGTTTGAAATGTGCACTATGAGGAGCAGCGCATATTAAACCTTCCAGACCACCTTATGCCACTCTAGGTTGTTATGGAGTTCACACTGTGTGTGCCTTAGCTTTTAATGTTGTGATCTTATTTTGTTGCTTTCGCAGATATCCCATATCTTTTTCTCCCGTTATCTGGTGTACATGTTTCCCACGTTTCTCGACTCACTGTGTCCAGTCGAGTACGTCAACGGTTGTTTGGTATCTTCTTCCTGTTATCGCAAAGATTTCAAAAACGCCTTTACCAAATATTTTGATTAATAATAATCATATTGGATATTTGAAGATCGAATATAGAGTAAAAGCATATCATTTTTGAAAATCACAACTCTGTTTTAGCATCCTTTGGCATCAAAGCGGATGATGATAACAATCAGCTCCCATACATCTACTGGGTCCCTAAACTTCATAAGAACCCATACAAACAGAGGTTCATTGCGGGGTCTTTCAGATGCATCACTAAGCCACTTTCTAAGCTCCTTACGACTTTATTGACCGCTGTCAGAGATGGCCTGAAAAGTTACTGTGATAAAGTCTTCTCCATGAGCGGCGTCAATCAGATGTGGATTCTAAAAAAAATTCTAAAGATCTTCTCGAACAGCTATCCTCTAGCAGTCTTACCCATTGCCACAGCATACAAACCTTTGATTTTTCTACTCTTTATACTACCCTGCCACACAATAAATTGAAAACAGTAATTTCGGATTTGATACATCAATGTTTCTGCACTAAAAAAGAGAACGCAGATACACTTATTTAGTAGAAGGGACAGACAAAACATATTTTGTAAAGAACCACACTGAGTCAAACAAGAAGTACACTGAGAATGACGTAATTAAGATGTTGGAATTTTTAATAGATAATATTTTTGTCGAATTTGGAGGCCATGTTTCCAACAGACAATCGGGATTCCCATGGGAACAAACTGCGCGCAACTTTTAGCTGATCTCTTCCCTTTTTCGTATGAGGCGAAGTTTTTGCAAGGGCTTACATAGAAAAAACAAAATACATTTAGCCCAGTCCTTCCGCTACATAGATGATGTACTTTCTCCTAATAATCCAAAATTCAAGGAATATTTACACCAGATCTATCCCAATCAGCTTGAAATTAAAGAGACTACTGATACACCTACTCCAGCTTCGTATTTAGATCTTTTAATTTACGTTGACGAAAGTGGACGTTTGAAATCTAAGCTGTATTTAACTTCCCAATTGTGAACTTTCCCTTTCTGAGCAGCAATATACCTACCTCTCCAGCCTATGGAGTGTACATTTCACACTTGATTCGTTACTGTCGGGCATGCAGTTTATACAGTGACTTTTTAATTAAAGCAAATACACTGTCCCAACAGCTGCTTAGTCAGGGATTTGTTCAGCCTTTGTTACTTTCATCCCTTCAGAAATTCTATTGCCGTCACCATGACATCATTGACAGATATGACGTGTCTGTGTCCCAAATGAAAACGGACATTTTCAGCTAGATTTCACGTCTTCACGGATTTGACTCAACCCTGGATTGACTCACTGGTAGTGTGACGGGTGTCGCTAGCGGAGCAGGACATGCTTACCAATCCGTAGCACCTGATGTCACTCCTGGTTATTATGGGAGTTCACACTGTCAGTACTTTAGTTTTTCGTGTTGTCTTGTATATCATACTGTAAAATTTTAGTTTTGTCTACGTCAGTGATTTTTATGCTTCCGATTTGTCCTTAGGATTGTTTTATTACTATAGAGATTTACAAAAAGCTTTTCAAAATTTCATCATGGCACTGTTTGAGGGTTTGAGAAGTAACATGTGCCATGGATTTCATTGGTTTTCTGTCTAAGGGTTAGAAAATGACCAATCCGCTACCAAACAGACCTTTCAAAACACTATATACCTCACTGATAGTGTGACGGGTGTCTCTAGCGGGGCAGGATATGCTCACCCTTCCGGAGCACCTGATGTCAATCCCGGTTTTCATGGGAGTTCACACTATGAGTTCCTTCGTTCTTAATGTTATCTTTTTATTTCCGTGCATTGTAGCTGTCTCACGTTCTTGTTTTGTCTTTGTTTTTATTTGTTACCGTTTTTGCCATGTCTTTGGACCGATTTTTGTAGTCATCGCTTCCCTTGTTCCTTCGGTATTCTACTGCCGTTGTTTTATATTCTCAAGTACAGGGATAGCTTCAAACTAAAAGTGAAAGTATGCGTGTTTGGTATTTGTTTACCAATTACATTGTACCAAACATGTACACTTTCACTTTGATTTCTCTGTAATTACATGATTTGCAAGCAAATAAATGTAATCATTTTGTTATCTTTGTCTAAATGAACATTAATTCTGTTAAATTCTGAATGGAAAACAATTTTTATGCATACTTTTGATTTCTAAAAAACATGAAGTATTTACCAAACAACCGTTGCCGTTCCCGATTGGACACAGTGCGACTGATATTGTTATAATTAACCGACCGTTGTTCTTTTGGTAGTATACTATCGTTGTTTCGTATCTATACAATATAGATCATGTAACTTGAATTTAAACAATTTGTCACAATTCTGATGTAAAAAAGAAATCGAATAAATCAAAGATTGGATAATTTTTCATGGATGAAAGAATGTTTCGTCGTTTCTCGATTTGCAAATCGTCTATAATCAAAGTATCTTTTGTATATTAGTTTTACCATTGCAGTTAATTTCCACTTCCACTTCAACTCCATGAGTTGTCGATTTTTGTAAATTCCACTCCTTTGTTCATTCGATATTCTACTGCCGTTGTTTCTCAAGTACAATGTTCGTTACTAGAAACTAACATAAGAAAACTTTTTTTACACCAATGAAAGATATAATAAATCAGTAATCCTCTCATTTTAGGGAATTTTATTTTTCAATTAAACATGATCACTTGTGGTAGAAGTACAATAACTTGCATAGACAATATCACCAATAAGCTAAGTATAATTTATTAATATACACTGTATATAAAGATAATGAAAAACTCGATACTAATAAAATTTCAAATAGGATTTTTGCAGGTGTTTTACCTGCAGCAAAATGATAAAAAGCAATAAAACCAGTAATATAAATATTTGAAGGATTCAAAACAGAAGAAATATATACAGGATTTTACAATACACAATGAAAAGTATTAAATTTATTCGTATATGTTTGAAATTTTAATCCTCTTCACTGAAATTAAACACTTAATTTAATTTCGAGAATTACTGGAAATGAATAAGTTAAGCGATTGACTCAATTAAGCGCCAATCATCCAAACAATTAAGCTCTTAACTACAGATTACTTTTATGAAAGGTGTGAAAAGTAACCTGTATTGGTTATAGATTTAACAATGATTATAGCCTTAAGGGGAATTAAGCTATACTTGAGGTCAAATGGTTTGAATTTGTAATGGTAAAATCTGAGAGGTGATGTGAGAAATGCATAAAAAACAAACTAGACTTTTTACAAAACATACGACAAAATCAATATTATTTTGCATGATTGTTTTGTCCTTCCTTCTTTTGGAACAACGGCAGTAGAATACGGAAGGAGTGGTTTTTAGTGGTTTTTACAAAAATTGAAGTCAAAAGACATGGCCAAAACGCGAACACAGGAAACAATGACGTTAGACAGCTACAAAGCACAGAAATAAAAACATTTCAACATTGAAAATCAAGGAGCTCACAGTGTGAAATTGAGAATGACATCAGGTGCTTCGGAAGGGTAAGCATGTTCTGTACTATTATAACAGCACGCAAAGATTGTTTCCCGAAACAGCTGGTACTTACGAAGTATTATAAGAAGATCGAGACATTCTACACTTTAATATAGCCGCTTTGATGTGTTTAGTAAATTATTGTTTCTATTTATTTAGATTTCTATATTAAAACTAAAAATTAAGTAACTAATGCAAATGAAGGGGTAAGGTATAAATATAAAAAAAAAAACAGTAACAATCGATCCAGCAAAATATTCTAAAAAATTTACAGCTTTCAGAAAGAAGACTATACCTCCCAAAGTAAATACAATGGAACGAATTCGGATATTCGGTAGTTCCTTTAAATGTGATTATTTTACATTTATGACGTCATGTCATTCTTCGGTATTTTTGTGTTTTTTTTTCTTTAACACAAACAAGAGCAGGTTTTGTAAATCTTTTACTATATCAATCTTCTTAGATATACATCAATTCGTCAGTCGAAATATTTTTATGTAGTTACCTTTCTTTGATGTCGATGATTTTCGATACTGGTTGTTTCATTTGAAATTTGAATTTCAAAGATTTCTCAAATTAGTTCACAAAATGCATCAATCAATTTTTCTGTTAAAACATCGTTTTATTATTCATTTTATCATATCGTTTTTATGGGAGTTCACACTATGAGTGCCTTAGTTCTTAATGTTATCTTTTTATTTCCGTGCACTGTAGCTGTCTCACGTCCTTGTTTTGTCTTTGTTTTTATCTGTTACCGTTTCTGCCATGTCTTTGGAATTCGATTTTTGTAGTCATCGCTTCCCTTGTTCCTTCGGTATTCTACTGCCGTTGTTTTATTCCTTATCCATTTTACAACATATTCATGAAAACAAAAAAGCAATAAAAACCAAGATCTGTTAATAGAAATATGTACTGTTTACTGTTTTAACGAAAACAGATTTTAAGCAATGAATATATTTGATATAACAATTACATAACGATATCACTAGAACAGAGGCCCCCCATCCCCTGTCATGGTGATTTCTAAAAGAGGAACAACATCAAAACCGTTATCCCAATTGCGTAACATTACCATGTATTTGTTGGGATGTTTTTCACATGTATATTCATCCCATACACCTTATTTGCATTATTATAGTTACTTCGGTCTTTGTTATTGTTTATTACTAGAGATTTTCAAATTTATACCCCTGACTTTCCATTGCAGTTGTGTCGAAGAGCATCGTAACAACAAATGCTATTGATAGGTTGTAAGCAAAAAAAGAAATTATTATCCCATTTGTTAGTCAAAAGAATCTTGAATCTCAATTTGGACTGACACTTCAGATTTTCACAAGGGACTAATATATATATATATATATATATATATATATATATATATATATTAAAGAAATTTTTGATAATTGTATGTGATGGAAAGAACTTTTGAAGCCCCGGTCATGGAGATAAGTATGCCTAATAAGAAAATCTGAAAAGCTCTTAATCATTGTTTCTTATATGTAAACGATGTAATAATGTCATAAAAATTATAAACAATCTGAATATACTTTCAAAGTTATTGCTCAAAACCTTTTAATGGCACCTGTTTAGATAAAGGTTCTCTATCATATTGTACAAAGTTATTGCTCCAAACCTTTTAATGGCACCTTTTTAGATAAAGGTTCTCTATCATATTGTACAAAGTTATTGCTCCAAACCTTTTAATGACACCTGTTTAGATAAATGTTCTCTATCATATTGTACAAAGTTATTGCTCCAAACCTTTTAATGACACCTGTTTAGATAAAGGTTATCTATCATATTGTACAAAGTTATTGGTCCAAACCTTTTAATGACACCTGTTTAGATAAAGGTTCTCTATCATATTGTACACAGTTATTGCTCCAAACCTTTTAATGACACCTGTTTAGATAAAGGTTCTCTATCATATTGTACAAAGTTATTGCTCCAAACCTTTTAATGGCCCCTTTTTAGATAAAGGTTCTCTATCATATTGTACAAAGTTATTGCTCCAAACCTTTTAATGGCGCCTTTTTAGATAAAGGTTCTCTATCATATTGTACAAAGTTATTGCTCCAAACATTTTAATGACACCTGTTTAGATAAAGGTTCTCTATCATATTGTACAAAGTTATTGCTCCAAACCTTTTAATGGCACCTTTTTAGATAAAGGTTCTCTATCATATTGTACAAAGTTATTACTCCAAACCTTTTCATGACACCTGTTTAGATAAAGGTTCTCTATCATATTGTACAAAGTTATTGCTCCAAACCTTTTCATGGCACCTTTTTAGATAAAGGTTCTCTATCATATTGTACAAGTTTTAGATAAAGGTTCTCTATCATATTGTACAAGTTTTAGATAAAGGTTCTCTATCATATTGTACAAGTACACCTTTTTAGATAAAGGTTCTCTATCATATTGTACAAGTACACCTTTTTAGATATTCTCTGTCATATTGTACAAGTTTTAGATAAAGGTTCTCTATCATATAGTACAAGTTTTAGATAAAGGTCCTCTATCATATTGTACAAAGTTTTGGTTTATGGTCTTCCAACTAATTTGATTTGATCTGCATTGAAAAGACAAGAAATTAAGTTTACAGTAACTTTGGTATTTTGTGTGGTATTTTTTATCCCTAACGTAGTAATCATTTCAATATAAAATACTTTAATTTTTAATTTCAGCTGATTGACTTAAATCAATGTTGACCTTTCATTTTTATTTTACATTTTGAAAAATAAAACACCTTTGTTTCATAAAATTCTAAACTAAATACAATATTTGAAATGATCGTTTCGGATAATTTTTATGTTCAATGGAATTTGTTATAAAAATACAAAGAATAACTTGCAAAGCAAAAGAAGACAAATTTTTCAACATATCTTTCTCATTGGTACTTGTGTAGACTTGACTGAAGAGAGGCAAAAATTTTCGTCATGGACAAACCATCAACTGAGATATTCTTGATTTTAAGAATTTGTAGTTGTAAATTTATCTCTTTAAAGGATCAAGTGAATCATCTCATACTAATTTGAAGGAAGAAACGAACCAGCTCATACTGAATCGTGCATGGTATCCTTAATAAGACCCAATCTCCTGACCAGCAAACCACCTCATACTGAATCGTGCATGGTATCCT
>MJUU01072708.1:316890-335294 GCA_002080025.1 Modiolus philippinarum
CTCATACTGAATCGTGCATGGTATCCTTAATAAGACCCAATCTCCTGACCAGCAAACCACCTCATACTGAATCGTGCATGGTATCCTTAATAAGACCCTATCTCCTGACCAGCAAGAAAACGTAACGCTGATGGTGAATAAAAGGATATGGAGTAAATGCACATGAGACAAAGTCTCTACAAATACATGGTAAAAAACAAGCAAAGGAACAACGCTTTTATTGTTGTTCTCAATCTTAAAGTCACCACGAGACCTTCAACAATGAGATTTGAAGCCTTTTTTATTCTATTTTGAGCCTTTTTTATTCTAATAATTCAAATTAACCACATGAATTGGGATAATTCATTTCCTATGAGAAAAAAATAAGGTATAAGCAAACAAAATCCCGAAGTTACTGTGAATTTAACCTCTGCATATGCGCATTTCGACAACTTATGTCTATTCAGTGCAGATCAAATCAAAACATTTGGAAAGCCATATATCGAAATATGTGTAAATGCTGAAAGATAACAAATTACCAATAGAATCTAAAATGTAACCCAAAGTCAGCTAAGGATAGAGCTATGCAAGAGGGAGATACTCCTTAGGTTTTAACAAAGATGTCTTAAATTTTGATAATGAAAGTTTTCAAATAAAATCGGTTTTCGGGCCAGCACAGAGCACTCTGGCTACTGGGTTTGTATAAGCCCTCGGGGACTAACAGCAGTTGCATCGACCCAATAGTAAAAATAAACAAAATTAAACTATTTAAATCTGCCGAGAACACTGATTTAACACTGTTAGCTTATATAGGACCGAAAGAACACTCCGATAATAAATTCTGGAATGAAGTATATTATGCGTGGAATTGTTTGGAAAAAACACAAAAACCAAAATATCCTTGTGATATTCTTTTTTCATCTTTATGGAGAAATAAAGATATAATAATTGATAATAGCAGTGTGTTCTATAAAGATTGGGCAAAAAGGGGGGTCTTGACAATCAATGATATTGTAGATACGGAAGGGAATATTATGTCATTTCAAGAATTTAAAACAACTTTTAATTTTCAACCCATATTCACACTTTACTATGGATTGGTAAAATCAGTAAAAATATTTGTTAATACTCTTGATATTGAACTTAAAGCTAAGGAAAATCAACCATGTTTACCATTTAATATTGGAATTTTCTTTAAATCTTAAAAGGGTTCAAAAGATATGTATGATATCCTGAACACAAAGGAGGTAAGCAATTTGGCAGAACAAAAATGGGATCAAGTAATGGACCACAACATGTTAAACTGGAAAAAAGTGCATCTGTACTGTACTAAATATACAAAAAATACTAAACTCAACTGGTTGCAGTATAGAATAGTACATCATATATTAGCCACAAACACTTTCTTATTCAAGATAAAATTAAATCTCTCTGATGTTTGTACTTTCTGCAATGAGGAGCCAGAAACCATTCAACATTTATTTTGGGGCTGTCATAAGATATCAGAACTGTGGGTTGACTTGAATCGTTGGATTTTTGAGATGACAAATATAGAAATTCCTTTAAATATGGAAATAGTTTTGTTTGGTACATTATCTGGGAATGGTTTGAATTTTGTCAAAAATAAGATACTTCTACTTACAAAATTCTATATTTATAAAGTAAAGTTAAGTGATGGAAGGGTAAATTTAAATGCCCTGAAAATTTTTTTAAAAGAAAACTTAACTTTAGAGAAATATGTTTCTTTCGGACACTTTAATCCTGATGAATATGTTAAGTGCTGGAACCCCTGGAGCCAAATTCTAGATCCATAAAAATGGTAAATTACGTTTAGAATATTTAACTTTAACTGCCTGTCCATATTGAATTTATTAATTAATATAATTCCTGCTGTATGGTGTTTAAAAATATGTCTTTCTTATCATATCCTATTTCTTGTATTTGTGATTGTCTTGTTTGTACATGTATTATGTCATTGTATTGTTTATTTATGTTTTTGTAAATATGAAGTTATTCATTAAAAAAAAAAAATAAACAAAATACCGAAAAATAATATTTTAAGTTTTCATTATTTTCGTCTGATTTTCATTGGGGGTTTTATAATACATTTGTTGATTTTTTTCAACCATTTACATGACATATAATTTCTTGATCTTGTCCCATTCAAGCAACAAAACAAATTTCTTCATTTTTCACACTTACTTACATTGCAAAGCCAATATGAATAGTCTAGTACGTGAGAACCAGGGGACTAAACATTCCCCATTTTTAATCATTTAGTGTCATGGATTAAAAAAATACTCGATCCAATAATTTTACCCCTAAGAAAATTTTGATCTTGAATCATGTAGAAAAAGTTGCCGATGAGAAGTTTTTTTATCGAATAAAATGGGTTGCTCAAAGTTTGAAACCTTTTCTTGAAAAATATTTTGTTAAATTGTTTAAAACTTTATGAGTTACACACAAAAGAGCAACACCTCTTGTATCAACCACTTTGGTTTAACAAAAACATTCAAATAATTAAAAATGTATTTTTATCAAGGATTTTTTAGATGATAATTGGCATTTTTAAGTTTTGACCAGTTCAAACAAAACTTCAACTACACTTTTTCTTTATTGAAATGTAATTGTATATTCAATTTATAAAGAATGGAAAAGATCAAAAACGAAGTCAAATCGACAACGATAACAATTGCAACAAATGATAACTGCGATCGCAAGCGAAACACAAAAGTCTCCCATTCGAATTCCCATATCGGATTCCTGGGCATATTATAAACCCCCTTTCGAAATCAATTTGAGCAGGGTTCCCCTTATAATTTACTTTATACATATAGCTGAAATCAAAACAGAACACACATTAAAAAAGCATTTTTTTCTCAAAATTATACCTTTATGACTTTGTTTCCATGATAACCAAATGCTCCATTATCCATTACAACCAACTTTATACCTTGTTTAAAAAACGTGGACAGGGGTTTTCCTTAAAACCTAAATAATACATATAGCTGTAATAGAAATACAATTATCAACAATAAATACTATTTTCTCAAAATTTTTTGTTATGGTTTCCATGGCAATCGTATTTATTTTTAAATTTGCAATGCTGTTGAACTTTACTTGACATCACACACAACCTTCATATGAATTTTGAAGCAGCTAGTGTAAATAGTTTGTGAGTTACAGTGAAAACATTCAAAATTTCATTTTCCCATAGACTTACTATAATACGACCCCACCCTTTTTTGCCCAAAATGTACCCTTAATAGACCCACTTTGAAAATATTTCTAATGACTGCACATCTTATATCCTACATAATTTGAAAGCTCTAGGTCTAATGGTCTCTGAGATCTGCTTCGGACAAGTTCATTAGTACGAGAAGAAAGGGAAAGAAGAATAATGAATAATAGTAAGAAACCCAACAAGAACAAAAAGTCTCCAAACTTCGTTTGTGAAACTTAATTAAATTGCTAAATAAAATCAAAACCAATCCTAAAAGTTATAAATTGATTAACAGCGAATTTTTTTGCAGAGGAACCCATGAAAACTAAAAGTAAATGGAAAGTAGACCTTAATTTGTCTGTAGATGACCTGGGTTATTTTAAAACTTCCATATAATACTACCGAAATAATGAACTGATTGCGTTACCGTTCAAGCGTTTTGGTAAATGATTGCCACAAATATTTGTTTAGTGTATACTGAAAGAAACAGAATTTATTGAGAATTTAAACTTTTATGGACATTCAACATTAAAACGATAGTTGGCTCTCATTAAGTGATTTTTTTAACAAAGATATTTAAGTTAAACTATAGTTTCAATATACCCAAGTACTTTAAAGGGAGAAGACCTTTGTTAGTGTTTCCCATAGGGTCCAATGTAAAACTATGTTTCCAGCTGGCGGCCAACTTGAATAAAGTGTGAGCCTGAAAAAAAAATTCTTTGTAGGGCCACACAAAGACTATTGTGAAAAAATTTGTTTCAATTGGCTCAGCAGTTTGAATTTGTTTTTCTATAGGGTTCAATGTAAAAACCAAGTTCCCTGCTGGACGTCATGTTGGATATAGTGCAGGCCTGAAAACATTTTTTTTTCAGGGGACTATCGAAGGACTATTGTAGCCAAGTTTGGATCCAATGCTAAACAGTTTTAGGGAAGAAGATCTTTGAATGTGATTTCCCAGAGAGTCCAAAAAACTTAAGTTTCCCGCTGGCGGCCTTGTTGAATATACCGGAGACCTGAAAAAACACTTTCTTTGCAGGGGATCGCCCAAGAGCTATTGTGGCCAAGTTTGGTTCCAATTGTCTTAATATTTCAAAGAAGATCGTTAAATGAGTTTCCCATAGAGTCCAATGTCAAAATTATGTTTTCCGCCAGTGGCCATCTTGACTGTAGCCGGGCCCTGGAAAAATTGTTGAACATGGCAACACCAAAGGACTATTGCGGCCAAGTTTGGTTCCATTTGGCCCAGTAGTTTCAGTGGAGAAGATCTTTGAATGTGTTTTTCAATAGGGTCCAATGTTCAAACTATGTTCCCCGCTGGCAGTCATGTTGGATAAAGCCTGAACTTTGAAAACACTTTATTTGCAGGGGACCACTCAAGGACTATTGTGGCCAAGCTTAGTTCCAATTGGCCCAGTGGTTTCAAAGAATAAGATCTTTGAACGTGTTTTCCCATAGATTCAAATGTTAAAACTATGTTTCCCGCTTGCGACCATCCTATATATAGCGCTGACCTGAAAACACCTTTTTTGCAAGGGAACGACTATTGTGACCAAGTTCGGTTCCAATCGGCCCATTACTTTCAGAGGAGAAGATCTTTGAATGTGTTTTCCCATAGAGTCAAATGTTAAAACTATGTTCCCCGTTGTGACTGTTGGATATAACAATGACCTGAAAACACTTTTTCTGCAGGGGACTACCCAAAGACTATTGTAGGCAAGTTTGGTTCCAATAGGTGATTTGCCAATTACCGACTTTGGTTCCGTTCTTTAAAATTTTTACTCAATCAACGTCACGTGACACCGGACAGGTTGTCACATTTACCGAAGAAACCCTTATAAATCAGCATTCTGGCTCATGAAATCTATTGGGATATAAAACAAAACAAACAGGCACATAAAAGGATATATTATTTTGATAAATCTCACCAAAGATGAAGCTTGGAATCCGTGCAGGTCAAGAGAAAATAATTTTTACATTTTGGTTAGTTTACGTTGGAAACTACCCGTGTTTGTCCGGTCTAGAGTTGCTTCCCTTTGCCCAAGTTTGTAAATCGTGAGGTCAAATGCGGGAATTCCGCTTGAATTGGCAAATGGTCTATTGGCTCTGTAGTTTCAGCGTGTTTCCCATAGGGTCCAATGTTAAAATTATGTGTCCGGCTTGCGACAATCTTGGATATAGCGCTGACCTGAAAACACCTTTTTTGCAAGGGACCATCCAAGGACTATTGTGACCAAGTTCGATTCCAATTGGCCCATTAGTTTCAGAGGAGAAGATCTTTGAATGTGTTTCCCATACAGTCCAATGTTAAAACTATGTTCCCCCTTGTGACTATGTTGGATATAGCACGAACCTGAAAAACACTTTTTCTGCAGGGGACCACAAAGACTATTGTAGACAAGTTTGGTTCCAATTGGCTTTGTAATTCAGAGAAGAAGATCTTTGAACGTTTTTTCCCATAGGGTCCGATGTTAAAATTATGTTTCTCGCTGGCGGTCATCTTGGAATTATCGCCGACCTGAAAATCACTTTTGGCAAGAGACCACTCAAGGACTATTGTTACCACGTTTGGTTCCAATTGGCCCAGTAGTTTCAGAGAAGAAGATCTTTGAATGAAAATTATACGCCGGACGGACGACGGACGCAAAGTGATGGCAAAAGCTCACCCTTGCATTAGCCAGGTGAGCTAAAAAGGTCTACATATTTCAAAACTTTTCAATAATTATTGTAATCATCGAAATCATTCTATCTTAATTTATATTGATTGTTCAGCTCCTCCTTGAGCATCTTATTGACAATAAAAATGTTTTTTGTTTGTTTGTTTGTTTGTAAACAACAGAATGAAAAACAAATATTTAAAGGGTTGTTTGAAAAATTTCAAAAAGAAATAAAGGTAAAAATGACTTCTTTTATACATCATGTCATTCTTATCTTTATGTTTGTACTTATTGAGTATACTGTCGTTCCTTGAACCATGAAAATTGGTTTTAGAGCAAAAGAGAACCAGTTATGAATCTGTATTATTGTATTGTATTATTGTAAATGTGTGTTTACCTTTTAAACTGTTCACAACTACCTTTTATTAAATTGTATATGCATAAAATCAACATAAGTATAGAAGTGCTAGGATGCCCAAAGTAATAAACAAGTAAAACGATATGGTGCCTAGTGCCGGTACCAAGTCCGGCTATCCCGAGTTCCTATCGTCGTCAACGTTTGTCTTTTGTCTTTTTATTGTTTTTCTTGTGCAGTTTCCTGGTGGATTGTGGCATGTGATTGTAATTTGCGGCCATGATAAGTATTTCCCGTTATCTTTACTATATTAATGGAGTTAATATACACGGGGCACAATTCAAACAAATACATGGTAAGATAATGCAAATGGAACAATCTTTTATTGCTGCTTTCATCTTGTTGTCACGATGAACTTACTTCAAATTTGCCCAACATATTTCGAATGATTATACTCTCTGACAGGTGTTTTGAAATATGACATTTACATATGACTTTGAAAATACTTGAAACATAAAATTAGCATTATACCCCCCCCCCCCAAAAAAAAAACAACTTGAAAGATTGCTGTAATTCTCTGAAAGATTAGAATACAAGAGAATTAAAGTTACAAAAGTAATAAAAACGCATCTATCCACGTCTTTTTTATTCTGTTACAATGACACCTAACTTTCAAAGTAACAGAATAGTATAAAAGTTATTGTTTCATACTTAAAGTAATATGAGCTGTGATTTTTCAATTTTTTGGTTTCAGAAAGTTTTATAATTTCAAGCTTTTATTTGCAGAAATAAAGCAGTTTCAAGAACAGTTCAATGACTTAACAGTCCGAAAAGTCATTGTGTGAAATTATCTCCCTTCTAAACATGCTAATGAGGTGGGCGTCTACTTCATCAGCCATATTTTAGGAACACGCCGTCTGTTGATGGTCCATAGTAACGGCTAGATATTAAGCTTGTTCGGGTATATAAATCACAAAGGAACGATGCATTAGTAAAACAAAAACATTTACAAAATAAAAGTTAACAATTGGTCTGCTATTGCACGTTAAATTGTTTATAGCTGATGTCAAATGTCTTTACTGCAACCACACAAAAATTAACCTGGCGACAATAAAATATTATTAAAAGGCAAAAAATTACCGGGGGCGGACACAATTTCTGTATTAAAAGATAGCCAAAGGATTAATTTTGAAGGGGAAATATGAAATAATTGATTTCAAAGATGTATATTTTTAAGATCCAAAATGATATCCCGTAACCAAGGAATAAGTGAGGATGGTATTTTCCGTTGTGTTCATTATTTGGCGGTAAATGTTATTTATAAACACTGCCGAGGCACTCACAGGGATCAATGTACCCCATTATGGTAAAATTATACGAAATTAACGGGAATGTTTGTAGATTTCTGTATCTAAATATTTATTTGGAACCGTAGTAGAATGTTTACTTTTCCATTTAATACATTAAAACAAACTATAGATAAAAATCAAATTACGATTAACTGAATGGGCCTCTGACTCGTAAGTTGTAATCATGACGTATGTAGGTAAATTCGATTTCATTTCTAAAAATAGAGCCAGTATGTAGCAGAATACACTAACTTTGGGGTTTTATTCTGGGTAATTGCGTGGAAGGGCGGAAATGAAAATTTGCACACGTATTCATCAATTCTGTATTAATCAGTATGCCAATTTTGGAGAAAATCCAAAGATGTATATTTCATTCATCCAGAATTATAGTCACCCAATTCAGTCCACTTAAACCGCAATTTACGCACTAATTACAAACTTAACAATCAAACGGCGAACATTTACATTATTTCTATACCTTAATGAAATACATGATTTAAAAAATCATTCAATTATCCTGTTAGAAACAACTTTTTGGAATTTGTAACTACGGAAAACAATCTGAGTAGACCTTTTTTGTTTCGTTTAATGAAGAGTTCCATTTCTTTTGTTAAAAACTAATCACTTATCTGCCTGCTTAACATATGAAAAAGCTTGAAAATTAAAGAAAACATATGTGAACAGCAAAACGAAATTAACCGTTTTCTTATGCAACTAGGGGATTAAAGTGACAAAGGTGTAAATATTGGTGAAACAACAATCTTCAGTATAATTCATTCCTGGTGATCTATCTTGCGGATTGTGCTGATTTCTACTCACACGGACTATATACACAGGAGCACTTTATTCTATTGGAATTTATAATTCCCTATATTGTAATTGGTTGTGAAATAAATACTCTAGGGTATATTTCGGAATAATTGTTTGTGGGTAAAACTTAGTGATCAATGAACAGTTAGTAAATGCTGATGATTTTCTACAAAGTTTACAAAAGTTAACGATCGAAATGAAAAAAGGGATTGTAAACCTTCAATATATAATTCATATAAATTACATGCATTTTTCTTTTATGGTCCTCAACATGCGCTTTTCGTATGTGTCTTTAAACATGCGTTTTACACATGTTGAGGACGAAACGTTTTACATATGTTTAACATGCAACATACGAATTACACATGTTTATCATGCGTACTGCGTGCGTATCGAACGTATGTTTTACGCATGTCGAATCGAACACACATTTTATATATGTTTTACATGTGTTTTATATACGTTATGAGTGTAACATGCGGGGTTCTCAACACGCGGCGCACGCATGTTTTTGAACACACGTTGTACGCATGTTTTACATGCGTAAAAAAACATGTTTGCACTTCTAGCTGTGTACAAGGATGTCCAAATTTTATTTTATACACGAGAGGGCTTTGATCGTTTAAAATCTAAATGATCGATTCAAATATATTTCCGCTTGCATATTGCACTCGTCAATCGTACATTATTTAAGCTCGTTTGTATTACCTAAGCTGTCATAATGGTCTGGCTCTTTTGAAATGAGAACACAGTCGGGCATATGATTAAATGTTAACCAACATCGGAGACGGAATTGAGAGGGGTACTCCGGCGGAAAATGTCGTATTTTGATCGTATTTTCCCCGACTTGTTTAAAACTACGCACTTAGGAGCTAGATTGTCCAGCGTAGGTTGTGAAAAGTTATATGTGAACCGGCAAACCGCATCACAAATATCAAGTGTAGACACATATTAAGTATCAAAACGTAATCAAAAACAAGCCGAAGTTTGTCAATTGGTGGTACATTTGTTTATGTCAACTATAAATAGTATCTCTGTCAGGTCCCATATCAAAGTCGAAAATTAATGAGCTTCCATGATTGATCAAAATCGCATGCAAAATTACTTTTATAATCGAAATTATAAAGTATTCTTGGCGTTTTCATGCATTATACGGTATCTGATATAATTTTCTAGATATATGGATTCGACATGATATGCGTTTTTAAGAGCTTCCAAAAAATTTAAAGAAATACAGCTCATATTGCTTTAATAATCATTTTTCATAATTCAAAATGCATTCCACTTACATCTTACAAGTACTTCTTCCATTCTAAGGGAAATAAATGTGACAGACTCGAGTATACTCGCAAACCGGATCAATTGAAAACAAAATATTCAAAATGTCTCTCTAATTTTTATACTCTCAAAACAATGAAAAAATTTCCAATAGTTGTTTGGTACACTAATTAAGGAAAATTCTATAGTCTAAAGCAAGTCTTCAGAGTACACAAAACCGTTACTATATACTATTAACAGAAGGAGATTTTTATGGCTAATGAAAAGACTACTTGTATTGTGTCACTTTTTCTTATGTTAGAAAATAATTACAACCAACAATATTAAATGCGATTTTAAACCAATAAATTTTCTTTTCTACTCGCGAGACTGTAAGATGTTACTGCCACTAAATTAAGCATAAAATTCTAATTTTAGTATACATTATATTAAAACATTCATAATACTAATTATGCAACAACGCAAAAAATAACAAATAACAGTGGATGAAAAAAGATCAATCCAATACAAATCTCAAGATGATAAAATCATTATTCGTATATTCTCAAAACATGCTGATTTAAAGATTGAGAATAATTTGATCGACTATTAAAGCTTAAAATCCATAAAAAGTTTAACCATTATCTTCGACGACCATCTCTTCTGCTTTACATCGGGTGGACTGTATTTTCCTTCTTTAATGCCTTGCATATCCAAAATGCAAATAACACACACAAAAGCTGAAAAGAAGTGGAACTTGTATTGCACTCAGAGGATATCCTTGCCAATAGATTTGGCGCCCTATTTCGATATTTTTGTTATCAGTACTTCCTTTTGACTAATTTTGGATTATTACCTGATTCTAATGCTGCTGATGAGTTTACTCCTTGAAACACGCGTACAGCGTAACGAAATTAACGGTTTATTATACAATATGCATATTTTTGTATTTCAAAACCATTGGGCCGATACCACGGCTGGTGGACCAGAGGTCCCCGAGGGTATTCACCAGCCCAATAGTCAGACTTGTTGTCTGACATGAAAAAATACATTGTGTGTTATAGACATTTACTGTTTTATCAAAATTCTAACCCTTTGAAATACTCAAGCTTCATTCTGTGTATTGCACTCGGTGGATATCCTTGTTAATGGATTAGCCTCCTTTTTCGAGTATTTTTGGAAATGAGTACTTAATTTTGACTACGGCTTTCCATATTATTTGATTCTAATGCTGCCGATGAGATTTTACTCCATGAAACACGTGACAGCATAACGAAATTTACTGTTTATTATACAACTTGGGTTTTTTGTATTTTGATAACTGTGTATGCACTCACCAACATATCAAATAAGGTTACAATGAGAAAATCGACATTATTATACTGATAAAGTTGATTTCTTGTCATTTAAGAGTTTATTTACTTTTGATTTGGAATATTACATTTACTTTATATTTGCCCTGTATTAGTTAACTTTTTAGTTACTTTGCACTTACTGCAGTACACTTTTTATTCAGCTGATTAATAAAAATACGTATATTGCTTTATTAAACAGTATCCAACGAAGGTGTTTTACTGCTCCCTATATCAATCAGTTAACTGGTCAATTATCACTAAGTGTATATCATCTATCCGTATAATTTCTCCTGCAGACTTTTGATTTTTCAGGTTCAATAAACATAAATCAAAGATGTGAATGCATTTTTAATTTTGATCATTTTTTAAAGAAAATTACACATCGATTAACTTTGTCATTCTTATGCAAAATATTGTTTGTAGGGCACATAATTTGTCAGCATAACTTTTAAGATATTAAGTTTTTTTAATTCAGAATGACGGTGCATTTAAAAAGATGAGCATTATACTTGAATTATTTTTTAAAATACATTGGTGAACTTAACCATATCTTATGGAAAATACTGCTTTTATGGTACATCGTTTCTCCGGATAACCTTCTGTACAGATTTTAAAAAATCCAGGCTGATTGTCCATATATCATGAGTGGGCTTGCCACTTGTGTTTTGGAAACAATACACTTGAGCTTTTTTCATATTTCTGCCCACTATTGCTTTACAGGTTACAGCGTTTGTTCGGTTGACTCCTACTACAGATTTTTTTTTAAATTGAAGATTTTGTTTAACACTATGATTGTTTATATATTAAATATGCATCTTTGATTTTGGGTAATGAATGAGAAAAAAAACACATCGTTGAACTTTGACATTTTATTAGGAGAAAGCCGATTCTAAGTTTATTTTTTTCCGGATAATTCGTCTTACAGTTTTCCAGATATGAAACTTTTATTGTGTAGGATAATTGTGCATATATCAAAAATGTGCATGCTACTTTGATTTTGATTTTGGGTAGTTTCTAATACATATTGGTGAACTTCGTCATTCATATGCAAGATACTACAACCTACAACTTTTTAGATTTGAAGTTTTTTTGAAGCATCTTCATTAATTTTGAGTTAGGAAAACCTATGAGGAAAATACAAATTGTTGAACGTAATCAAGAGTTACGAGACTTTTGCCAATGATTATTTTCCCCTAAACTACCAAAACAGTATCTAGTAAGCGCAAATCTACTAAAAAAACTTGACAAAAAGCTTTTATAATATATATAGAACGTAATTGTAGGTCAATATGTGCAGAGATGTATACGTATGCTATTGATTGAACACTTGTTGTAAGGGTTATCGTAATTTTAATAATTTTTCCTCTAAACTACCAAAAGAATCATCTTAATTGTGTAACTATTTTGAAACTACTGGATCGTGATGTTTAGCTTTGTATACTTTCCCCCTTTCAGTTATTTCTAAGGTGTGGGATTTGTGGGCGTGTTCAATTTTTTTTTATTTGTATTGGTTTCTAACCATTGGTCCGAAAACAGTTACCAACTGATTTATTTTACCAAAAATATTTAACAACCAGCTAAAATTGCCCAAAACACATTAACAGTAAAGGTCTCTCCCCCTCTTCCAAAGTATTCAAAAGATAGAGAGTATATTCCATTTGTGTAACACAAGATTATATAAAAAGATAATAATCGATATGGTACATTGGTACTGATCCGAAATTTGTTCTGCAGATGTTCATTTTGACAACTTGATTCTGTCTCTTTAATGCAAATGTGCAAATGAAAATGAAACATTTCAAATAAAATAAATATTTTACGAAAGGATGTGGAGTAAATGAACATGAGACCATAACACATATGTTAATTCCAATAGACCTTTCCACTCTCTTATCTTAAATCAGTGATTTAGCCAATCACATCTGTAGAATTTCACACGTGAGTAAACAAATAATTATAACACAACCTCGGTCAAGCTTCATTATCATAACACTATAATGTATAGGGAATTTTAGAAAAATTTACAAAGTAAATAAAAAATATCTTGTTTTGATTGATTTTATTCAAATGACAGTTGTTTACATGGAATTTTGGATAAAAGCTTTATGTAATTCAAACCTTTAAAAATGATAAAAATTAAAATAATAGATTTTTTATGATATACAATTTTTCAAGCTTTGGTGTACCAATTATGCCAATTCCTTGTAAATAAAATTATCAATTTAAATTACAACTTTTGACAATGCAATATTTTGTCTTTAGAAGTGTGTTTGAAACTGGAATTAAAATTCAAAAATATTTGCATATATAATGAGAACAAAATATTAATTCTCTTGAATTTTTCCTTTTTATATTTATATGCTTTCATATAATGTTTTGTAGAATGTGAAAATTATAAAACACTAGAAAAACAAAATCGGACTCATGGTAATGGGCCTTTTAAGAACATGCAATGTAAATGCTATAATGCAAAAAAAAAAAAAAAGAATCATGCACAGGTTCATGTGCATCCAATAATTTTTCCCTTAATGAAAAAAAAAAAAATGAGTTATCTTTTTCAGAATAAAAACTTTAGTAGTTAATTTCTGATTTTTTTTATATAGGACGGACATGAAGAAAACTCTCTGTTTTAAGAATGCCTTTTCATTTAATCCTTTGAATTTTTACTCAATTTAAATGCAACTAGCTTAAATACTGGGATAGTTTTAAACTTTTAATTTGTTATATATATGACCCACAAGTTTTTTTTTTATTTCATGGACTCGCACATAATTTTTAAAAGAAAATATTGTTGAGGGAGTATGAGCCTCAGATTTCAGAAGCATTCTTTATCCTCGGGTTTTATCCATTCAAACAGTGCTAAAATTTTTTGCACATTGATCACATTTTCTTGGTCATAAGTCACTTTAAAATACATAAAATAGACTGTGTATAAAATTTAATCAACTTCCAATTATAATTTCATATATTTAAAGGCCTATAAACATCTTATGCAAATTGAAGAAAACTCTAGAGAGATCTGTTTCCCGCCAAAATTTTGACGTCTTATATCTCAAAAATTCCTAATGGATTTTCAAAATTTTTTGCTCAAGTTGTTCCATTAGATGTGCTCTTCAAGACAAAAGGTCACAATTTTAATTCTAATTACAAAATTTTTGAGACTCGTACTCCCTTGAACGATTTTTTTTAAATATTAAATAGTAGTCTCACAAGTAAATTATATAATTATTTCATAGTGCTCTTAGTAACAAAGTAATTTTTTTTACTATTGTTTAAACATTATTAGCAATGAAAACATTTTAATTATTCATTTACATGATTATTAAGCTGATAATGGTAAGAGTCTGGCTTGTAAGATAACGTAAATTGGATTAATTAGTTTCTTATAAAACATTACTTTAACAAATTATCTGATTATGCATACCGGTAATTTATATGATTTTATTTAAAAAGTTTTATTAATTAATCAAATTACAAACACCAGAGACATCTTTGCTTATAAAAACATTCAGTGATAAATATTTTTGTCTACAGAACTTTACAAAATAAACTTCTTCTTCATTTTCAACACTAATAATAAACCAGGAGCAAAAAGGGAACAACTAGCTTTTTTTAATATCTCCCTATAGATATTTATTTTATTCTGATAGCAAAAGAAAATCATTAGGATATAACATTAATAACTGTAATATCCGCCATTTTCTTGATTGGCTTGACCTAGCCTGCTGAGTTACCATGTGTTGGTTCATCCTTCATGTAAGAGATCACGAAATCTCCAAACACTTCCATAAAATTGTGCACAAAATTGCACAGAATCTTCAAACACCTCCTTAAAAATTACACAGAATTACGTAGAATCTTCAGATACTCTGTAAGAATTGTGCGCAGAATTGCACAGAATCTCAAAACTCTCTCCAAAATTGTGCGCGGAATTGTGCAGAATCTTAAAACACTCCCTTAAAATTGTGTGTGGAATTGCATATAATCTCCAAACATTTCTATAAAATTGTGCACAGAATTGCGCAGAATCTTCAAACACTTCCTTAAAAATTATGCAGAACTGCCCAAAATCTTCAGACAGTCTCTAAAAATTGTACACAGAATTGCGCAGAATCCCAAAACTCACTCTAAAAATTGTGCACAAAATTGCGCAGAATCTTAAAACACTTCCTTAAAATTGTGCGCGGAATTTATCTCCGGGCACTTCCATAAAACTGTGCGTGGAATTGCGCAGAATCTTGAAACACTTCCTGAAAATTGTTTACAGAATTGCACATAATTTCCAAACAATTCCATAAAATTGTGCACAGAATTGCGCAGAATCTTCAAACACTTCCTTAAAAATTATGCAGAATTGCTCAGGATCTTCAGACACTCTCTAAAAATTTTGCGCAGAATTGCACAGAATCTCAAAACTCTCTCTAAAAATTGTGCGCAGAATTGCGCAGAATCTTAAAACACTTCCTTAAAATTGTGCATGGAATTGCACATAATCTCCACGCAATTCCATAAAACTGTGCGCGGAATTGCGCAGAATCTTGAAATACTCCCTGAAAATTGTGTACAGAATTGCACATAATCTCCAAACACTCACATTAAGTTGTGCCCATAACTGGGCAGAATCTTCAGAGAGTACTCCCTTTAAATTGTGCGTGCAATGGCGCAGAATCATTGGACAGTACTCCCTTAAAATTGTGCGTCAATTGCACAGAATCTCAAGACACAGTGAAAAATTTAGGGCTATATTCAGGGAAAGCGTTAGGGTTATATTAAGGAAATGGCAAGGGTTATATTCAGGGAAAGGGTTAGGGTTATATTCAGGGAAATGGCAAGGGTTATATTCGGGGAAATGGTTAGGGTTACATTCAGGGAAATGGCAATAGGTATGTTCAGTAAAAGGATTAGGGTTATATTCAGGGAAAGGGTTAGGGTTAAATTCAGGGAAAGGGTTAGGGTTATATTCAGGGAAATGGTAAGGGTTATAATCAGGGAAAGGGTCAGGGTTATATTCGGGGAACTGGTTAGGGTATTATTCAGGTAAATGGTTAGGGTTATATTCAGGGAAAGGGTTAGGGGGTTATATTCAGGAAATGGCAAGGGTTATATTCAGGGAAAGGGTTAGGGTTATATTCAGGGAAATGGCAAGGGTTATATTCAGGGAAATGGTTAGGGTTACATTCAGGGAAATGGCAATGGTTATATTCAGTAAAAGGGTTAGGGTTATATTCAGGGAACGGGTTAGGGTTAAATTCAGGGAAAGGGTTAATGTTATATTCAGGGAACTGGTTAGGGTTATATTCAGGGAAATGGTAAAGGTTATATTCAGGAAATGGGAAGGGTTATATTCAGGGAAAGGGTAGGGTTATATTTGGCGAAAGGGTTAAGGTAATATTCAGGGAAAGGGTTAGGGTTATATTCAGGGAAATGGTTGGGGTTATATTAAGGGAAATGGCAATGGTTATATTCAGGGAAATGGTTAGGGTTATATTCAGGGAACTGGTAAGGGTTATATTCAGGGAAATGGTTAGGGTTATATTCAGGGTAGTGGGAAGGGTTATATTCAGGGTAGTGGGAAGGGTTATATTCAAAGAAATGGTTAGGGTTATTTTAAGGGAATTGGTTGGGGTCATATTCAGGGAACTGGTAAGGGTTATATTCAGGGAAATGGGAAGAGTTATATTCAGGGTAATGGGAAGGGTTATATTCAAGGAAATGGTTAAGGTTATATTCAGGGAATTGGTTTGGGTTATATTCAGGGAAATGGTTAGGGTTATATTCAGGGTAATGGGAAGGGTTATATTCAAGGAAATGGTTAACGTTATATTCAGGGAATTGGTTTGGGTTATATTCAGGGAAATGGTTAGGGTTATATTCAGGGAAATGGTTAGGGTTTTAAAAAGGGAAATGGTTAGGGTTATATTCAAGGGAATTGGTTGGGGTTATATTCAGGGAAATGGCAAGGGTTTTTTTTTTCAGGGAAATGATAAGGGTTATATTCAGGGAAATGGTTAGGGTTATATTCAGGGAGAGAGTTAGGGTTATATTCAGGGTAAAGGGAAGGGTTACATTCAGGGAAAGGGTAAGGGTATATTCAGGGAAATGGTTAGGGTTATATTCAGGGAATTGGTTGGGGTTATATTCAGGAAACTCGTTAGGGTTATATTCAGAGAATTGGTTAGGGTTATATTCAGGGAAATGGTTAGGGTTATATTCAGGGAACTGGTTAGGGTTATATTCAGGGAAATGGTTAGGGTCATATTCAGAGAACTGGTTAGGGTTATATTCAGGGAAATGGTTGGAGTTTTATTCAGAGAACTGGTTAGGGTTATATTCAGGGAAATGGTTAGGGTATTATTCAGGGAAATGGTAAGGGTCATATTCAGAGAATTGGTTAGGGTTATATAGGAAATGGTTAGGGTTATTATCAGGGAAATGGTCAGGTTATATTCAGGGAACTGGTTAGGGTTTTATTCAGGGAAATGGTTAGGGTCATATTCAGGGAAATGGTTAGGGTCATATTCAGAGAACTGGTTGAGTTTTATTCAGGGAAATGGTTGGGGTTTTATTCAGGGAAATGGTTAGGGTAATAATCAGGAAAATGGTCAGGGTTATATTCAGGGAAATGGTAAATGTTTATATTCAGGGAAAAGTTAGTACAAAAACTGTCTGATGGCTTAACAGAAACCGCGCAATTCTGCATTCAATTTATATAATCTGTCTGATGGCTTTAGAGAAACTGCACAATTCTGCCGAACTATATAAAAACTATCTGATGGCTTTAGAGAAACTGCGCAATTCTGCACACACTATATAAAAACTGTCTGATGGCTTTAGAGAAACTGCAATTCTGTGCTCAATGTATATAATCTGTCTGATGGCTTTAGAGAAACTGCGCAATTCTGCGCTCAATGAATATAATCTGTCTGATGTCTTTAGAGAAACTGCGCAATTCTGCACACACTATATAAAAACTGTCTGATGGCTTTAGAGAAAATGCGCAATTCTGCGCACACTATATAAAAACTGTCTGATGTCTTTAGAGAAACTGCGCAATTCTGCACTCAATGTATATAATCTGTCTGATGGCTTTAAAGAAACTGCGCAATTCTGCGCTCAATGTATATAATCTGTCTGATGGCTTTAGAGAAACTGCACAATTCTGTGCACACTATATAAAAACTGCCTGATGGCTTTAGAGAAACTGTGTAATTCGGCGCACACTATATAAAAACTGTCTGATGGCTTAAGGGAAACTGCGCAATTCTGCGCACACGATATAAAAACTGTCTTAATGCTTTAGAGAAACTGCGCAATTCTGTGCACACTATACAAAAACTGTCTGATGGCTTTAGAGAAACTGCGCAATTCTGCGCACACTATATAAAAACTGTCTGATGGCTTTAGAGAAACTGCGCAATTGTG
>MJUU01072708.1:339014-352523 GCA_002080025.1 Modiolus philippinarum
GCTTTAGAGAAACTGCGCAATTCTGCGCTCAATGTATATAATCTGTCTGATGTCTTTAGAGAAACTGCGCAATTCTGCACACACTATATAAAAACTGTCTGAATGCTTTAGAGAAACTGCGCAATTCTGTGCACACTATATAAAAACTGTCTGATGGCATTAGGGTAACTGCGCAATTCTGCCCTCAATGTATATAATCTGTCTGATGGCTTTAGAGAAACTGCGCATTCTGCGCACACTATATAAAAACTGTCTGATGGCTTTAGAGAAACTGCGCAATTGTGTGCACACTATATAAAAACTGTCTGATGGCATTAGGGAAACTGCGCAATTCTGCGCACACTATATAAAATCTGTCTGATGGCTTTAGAGAAACTGCGATATTCTGCACTCCATGTATATAATCTGTCTGATGGCTTTAGAGAAACTGCACAATTCTGCGCACACTATATAAAAACTGTCTGATGGCTTTAGAGAAACTGCGCAATTCTGCGCTTAATGTATATAAACTGTCTGATGGCTTTAGAGAAACTGCGCAATTGTGCGCACACTATATAAAAACTGTCTGATGGCATTAGAGAAACTGCGCATTCTGGGCTCAATGTATATAATCTGTCTGATGGCTTTAGAGAAACTGCGCAATTCTGCGCACACTATATAAAAACTGTCTGATGACTTTAGAGAAACTTCGCAATTCTGCGCTCAATGTATATAAACTGTCTGATGGCTTTAGAGAAACTGCGCAATTGTGCGCACACTATATAAAACTGTCTGATGGCATTAGAGAAACTGCGCATTCTGGGCTCAATGTATATAATCTGTCTGATGGCTTTAGAGAAACTGCGCAATTCTGCGCTCAATGTATATCATCTGTGTGATGGCTTTAGAGAAACTGCGCAATTCTGCGCACACTATATGCAAACTGTCTGATGGCTTGAGAGAAACTGCGCAATTCTGCGCAAACTATACAAAAACTGTCTTATGGCTTTAGAGAAACTGCGCAATTCTGCGATCAATGTATATTATCTGTCTGATGGCTTTAGAGAAACTGCCCAAATCTGCACACACTATATAAAAACTGTCTGAATGCTTTAGAGAAACTGCGCAATTCTGTGCACACTATACAAAAACTGTCTGATGGCTTTAGAGAAACTGCGATTCTGCCCTCAATGTATATAATCTGTCTGATGGCTTTAGAGAAACTGCGCAATTCTGCACACACTATATAAAAACTGTCTGATGGCTTTAGAGAAACTGCGCAATTCTGCGCACACTATATAAAATCTGTCTGATGGCTTTAGAGAAACTGCGATATTCTGCACTCCATGTATATAATATGTCTGATGGCTTTAGAGAAACTGCACAATTCTGCGCACACTATATAAAAACTGTCTGATGGCTTTAGAGAAACTGCGCAATTCTGCGCTCAATGTATATAAACTGTCTGATGGCTTTAGAGAAACTGCGCAATTGTGCGCACACTTTATATAAACTGTCTGATGGCATTAGAGAAACTGCGCATTCTGGGCTCAATGTATATAATCTGTCTGATGGCTTAAAAGAAACTGCGCAATTCTGCGCACACTATATAAAAACTGTCTGATGGCTTTAGAGAAACTGCGCAATTCTGCGCTCAATGTATATCATCTGTCTGATGGCTTTAGAGAAACTGCGCAATTCTGCGCACACTATATAAAAACTGTCTGATGGCTTTAGAGATACTGCGCAATTCTGCGCACACTATACAAAAACTGTCTTATGGCTTTAGAGAAACTGCGCAATTCTGCGCTCAATGTATATTATCTGTCTGATGGCTTTAGAGAAACTGCCCAATTCTGCACACACTATATAAAAACTGTCTGATGGCTTTAGAGAAACTGTGCAATTCTGCGCAAAATTTATATAAACTGACTGATGGCCTTAGAGAATCTGGGCTATTCTGCGCAAAATTTATATAAACTGTCTGATGGCTTAGAAATTGGGCAATTCTGCGCATAGTACATTAAAAAATGTCTGATGGCTTTAGAGAAACTGCGCAATTCTGTGCACGATCTATAAAAACTGTGTGATGGCTTTAGAGAAAGAGCGCAATTCTGCCCACAATTTATATAAACTGTGTGATGGCTTTAAAGAAACTATGCGATTTTGCGTACAATTTATATAAATTGTCTGATGGCTTAATGGAAACTGTGCAATTCTGCGCACACTACTATAACTGTCTGCTGTCTGATGGCTCCAGAGAAACTGCGTAATTCTGTGCACAATTTATATAAACTGATAGATTTAGAGAAACTGCACAATTCTGCACACAGTTTAAAAAGAAATCAGGTGGTATAACTATTTTTTATAAAACATCTCTATCCAAAAACATAGAATTTATTGGAAATGATTGTGATTTTATTCTTTGGCTTATGCTTCATTTCGATAGAAAAAACTACTTTTGGGGTGTGTTTATATCCCACCTGAAAACTCAAAGTATTTTTCACAAGAAGCATTCATTGAGATAGAAAACGAATACATTAAATTTAAGGATGAAAATGCATATTGTGCATTAATTGGAGACTTTAATGCACGTACTAGTGTACTAAGTGACTATGTAGAACCAAATGATGAATTGTTACAAATTTTGAATATTGATTGTTTAACTGATTTTAATGAGTATTTACACGAGCACTACAAGTTGAAATTGTACAATATACCACTACATAGAAGTAGTGAAGATACTGGTCGTGTCAATAATGTTGGTTACAAAATGATCAATTTTTGTAAAAATAATAGCTTGTTTATAGCAAATGGAAGGGTTGGGGTAGATGAAGGTAAAGGTAAGATTACTTGTAATAATACAAGCCTAGTAGACTATTTTGTTGTTTCTTCTGAGTTATTTCCATTTATATCTGAATTTGCTGTTATTGATTTTGACCCGTTATTATCAGATGCCCATTGTCGTTTACATATAAATCTTTCAATTGTGTCACCTGACAATCTGAATGACAAAAGAGAGCTAACGGTAGGTGCGGTCAAGCCTAAACGTTGGGTCTCTAATCAGTCAGACGAGTTTGTTGACAGAGTTGAAAATAAATTCGACATTGATAATCTGGTGAATAGAATAGATCTATTAGACGCTAATTCGGCGTCATTTGCCCAAGAGCTAAACGATATAATTTTAGAAGTCAATCAGATTTATACTGATTCTGCTAAAGAAACTTTTGGTTCCTCGCGTATAGGAGATAGACGTCACTCAAATACTAAAAAATGTGATCAACCATGGTTTACTGGTACATGTAGACAGAAGCGTAAAGCCTTTCATGGTGCGAAAAAAACTAAATAATTTATACAAGACTGAAAACAGCAGACTAGAATTAAAAGCTGCCAGTAAGTCTTATAAATTAGAGATGGATAAAAGTTATAATGAATACCAATTTAAACTTGAAAATGATATGCGGAATGTCTATAAGTCAGATCCTGCTGAATTGTGGAAAATTTTAAATAAACTAAACGGTTCCCAGGATAGAAATATAGATATTCCCATTGAAGAGTTATATGAATATTTTAAGAAAATGAATAGTGATGAAAATAATGACGTCACTAATGATTTTGATATTCCAGATAACTTTGATGAATTAAATAATGAGATATTAAATGATAAAATCACAGAAAACGAGATTTTGTCTGCGGCTAAAAACCTTAAAAATGGGAAGGCTGCAGGGTACGATATGGTGGTCAATGAGTATATTAAGAGCTCTCTTCATTTATTAATGCCTTTCTATGTGTCTTTATTCAATAAAATACTTGATACTGGCATTTTCCCAGAGATATGGTCATTGGGAATAATCTTACCTATTTATAAAAATAAGGGAGATCGTCTTAATCCCGATAATTACAGAGGTATTACGCTTGTGTCTTCCGTTGGAAAATTATTCACAGCAGTGTTAAATGCTAGACTGACAAAACTTGCAGATTATATTGAATTAATACCAAATGTACAAGCAGGGTTTCGTAAAGGCTACTCCACAGTTGATAATATTTTTATTTTACATGTCTTAATTGAATTATATTTATCATTAGGGAAAAAATTGTATTGTACTTTTATTGACTTTAAAAAGGCATTTGATACGGTTTGGAGGGTTGGGTAATGGCAAAAAATGATACAAATGGGGATAAGGGGGAAGATTTTTAATGTTATATTTAATATGTATGATAATATAAAATCTTGCGTTAAGGTTGGAACAGATATTTCTGGCTTCTTTGCGTGTGAAGCAGGAGTTCGTCAAGGGGAAAATTTGTCTCCCTTCCTTTTTTCTGTATTTCTTTCAGATCTTGGGGAATATTTTAGTATTAATAACGTGACAGGTCTACAGTTAGTATCTACAAAATGCCAGGAACAATTAAGAGTTTTTTTATTAATATTTGTTCTGCTGTATGCTGACGATACAATTATTTTAGCTGAATCAGAGACGGAGTTACAACATTCTTTAACAGTATTTGAAAATTATTGTACTGAGTGGAAATTAACAGTGAATGTTAATAAAACTAAAGTCTTGATTTTCTCTAAACGTAAATTCAGAAAAAATACAAATTTTAAATTGTATGGATCTGAGCTAGAAATTGTGGATTTTTATTCATATTTGGGAATATTATTTAATTATAACGGGAAATTTACTGTTGCGAAAAAGAGGCAGACAGAACAGGCACAAAAGCCCTTTTTGCATTGTATAAGAAATTGAGGAATATATCGATTCCGGTAGATCTTCAACTTAAATTATTTGATTCGCTTATTGAGCCGATTTTATTATATTCTTGCGAAATTTGGGGTTTTGAGAACGTTGATATTTTAGAAAAGATTCATTTACAATTTCTTAAACATATACTTCATGTTAGATCTAGTACTCCAAATTTTATGGTTTATGGAGAAACAGGACGATTTCCACTAATTATACGTATTAAACAAAGAATGTTGAGTTTCTGGGCGAAACTGCTACAATCTGAAAACAAACTCAGCACTACTTTTTATAAATTAATGTTTGAGTTAGATAAATCAGGAAGTAGTAGTTTCCCGTGGATTAAATTTTTAAAATCTATTTTTGATGACATTGGCCTTTCGTATATATGGAACGGCCAATTAATCATGAGTAGCCTAGAAATAAAAACATCTATTAAACAAATGTTATGTGATCAGTTTATTCAATATTGGTTTAGTAGCATGGAAAACTCCTCTAGAGGTGAATTTTATGCTTCATTTAAATATGATTTTGTGTTGGAAAAATATTTAATTAACTTAAAGATTGACAAGAGAATAGAAATTTCAAAGTTAAGATGTAGCAATATAAAATTCCCGATCGAAATTGGTCGCTGGAATAACATACCCCGAGAAGAGCGTCTATGTAGATTGTGCGACAATAGTCAGCTCGGAAATGAATTCCATTATATTTGTATCTGTCAACATGAGCAGATTAGACAGCTCCGATCTAAATATATTCCTGGCTATTATTTTGAAAACCCACGACAAGACAAATTGAGTGGACTTCTAAGATATTGTAATGTCAGAGTAATTAACAATCTTGCTATTTTTCTTAAAAAAATAAAGGTATTCTTCTAATAATACTTACCTACGTATATGAACATGTATGTATAAATTCCAATCACAAATTATTATCACTTTTCTCACAGGCATCTAAATTTTAAATCCATCTTTACATTTTTTTAATACATGTAGATATAACCTTATGGGAGATTAACACGCACATGATTCTGTTTTTTTCTTGTCTTTTTATTTTGTTATACTTGATGAGTATGTCGGTTGACTCGATTTGTTATGTGGTGATATATCTATATTTACAATTAATGTATAATGTTGTTAACATGATGCATTTGTAAATATGTTTGTTCAGATCGCCATCTAATGTGAATATTGTTGTAACTGCCTCTTGTTGCAGTCCATGTACTGTCTGAGTGTAAATAAAATCTTGAAATCTTGAAATCAATTTATATTAACTATCTGTAGCTTTAGAGAAACTGCAAAATTATGCGCAAAGATTATAGCAAATGTGTGTTAGATTTAGAGAAAATACATAATTCTTCACATAGATTATAGAAACTGATGGCTTTAGAGAAACTGCAATTTTGTGCACAGTATATGAAAGCTGTCTGATAGATTTACAGGAACTGCGCAATTCTGTGCTAAGTTTAAAGAAACTGTCTGATGGCTTAAGAGAATCTGTAAAATTGTGTGGCCTAATCTTAAGGTGTTGAATTGAATTTAAAATTTTCGTGATCTCTTACATGAAGGAATAGCCCATGTGTTGCTATGGAGGGGATGGGCTTATCAGTAAAAGTTGAAAGGTGTATTGCAATTTTTAATGAGCTGTATGACAATTTTGAAAATTTTATTCCTCATCAGCAGCACTAGAAATCCACAATTTAAAAAAAAAATGATTAAAATGCATGAGACCAAACGGGATCCGAATAATCAGTAATATCATGCTAAAGACAAAACTACGATGGATGGAGTAAAACCTAACATGAATTTAGATAATAGTTGTAAACAAAAGTGTACACATGAAATATAATCGCATGACGTACAAGTACACGTCATGTTAGAAAAATGAAGAGCATACATCTCAAAACGGGGAATTGTTTTACCAACTCCACACTGCATTAAAGGCAAACTCCTATATTAAATATTTTACGAAAGGATATGGCTTTATTATAGCTTGAAATTACATCACCCAAGTTTATTTTAACAATATACATTTCCTCTAGGTATGAAAACTGTAAGTATCAAATTCCTGAAAATAGTTTGAATCAAGATAGATACTATACCTCGATAACAAGTATTCCGACACCAATACCGATAGCATACGACTGGTTCTCTCTGATGAGATCCATAATGGCATCAAAACAGTCCTGGTTTCAAAAATAATTATGACTTGTGTATTAACCATTCGAAAGCTTGTTTAAGTTTGCAGTCAGGTTACAAATAGGTAACATATCATGAAAAAGAATGCGAAGCTTTTAGACCAAATAACTGTTTCTACTATCATTTGATTTGATCTGCACTAAGGAGACATAAGTTGTTGAAATGCAGAAACTAAATTAACAGTAACTTCGGTATTATTTTATATGTTACCACTGGGCCTATGTCTCTGCAGGTGGACTGTGTGTCCCCGAATTTACTGACCAACCAAGTTGTCAGTACTTCGTTGCTGACCTGAAAACCGATATTATTTTAAAATTTACAACATCTAATTTTTACAAAATATTGTGTAAAACTAAGGAGTATCTCCCTCATGCATAGCTCTGTCCTTAGCTCAGTTTTGGCTTTTCTATTTGGATCTTTTGGTTATTTGTTCTCTGTCAGCTTTTAAACGTATTTCGGTTTATGTACTTCCAAATGTTTTGATTTGATATGCACTGAAGAGACATAAGTTGTCGAAATGCGCATTTGGATAAACTAAATTAACAGTAACTTAGGCATTGTGTTATTTTGTATATTTTACGAAAGGATATAGAGTAAATGGACATGAGAGCATAACACATATGTTAACTCCAACTGTAATTACTTTAATGAGCTAAATGGCCATTCCGTAATTAATTCCTCATCAGCAGCACTAGAACCCAAACATAGGAAATCCATAATTTCAAAAAATGTTTAAAATGCATAAAAACAAACGAAATCCGAATAATCAGTCATGTCAAATATAGCTTGATTAGTGCCCCGTGTTTGTCTATATGCTGTAATCGTCCACTAGCCTAGGACACTAGTGCTTTTGTCAGGTAAAGGATGACAGTGATTGTAAGAGCACTTAGCCAGTTTAAGTAATTTTTGTTTTCAATCCCGCCTCCTTGACCAGAAAAGACATGGATGTAGCGTTGTTCGACAATTAGCAAAGAATCTCAAACCGGTGCTAGGGACCGTCTTGAACTTACTATGAGGTGTGAGTAATTAAAGCTCATTGTTGAAGGCCTCATGGTGACTTCAAGATGAAGAACAACAATAAAAGTTATCCTTTCATAACTACGATGGAGGGAGTTAAACCTTAGGTCTAAGAATTTACCCAAATTTACATAATAGTAATATCCTGTTCATGATTGATAATTTGCAGTTCGTATATCTTTCAAAATAAGACGCTCAAAAACGTTAATTGTTTATTATATATATATCAATTATTGTCATAACTACAAACAAACCAACAACAACAACAAAAAAAACAAAAACAAAAACAAAAAACAAAAAACAAAAAAAAAAAAACAAACAAAAACAAAAAAAACAAAACAAAAAAAAAACAAAACAAAAAAAACACCAAAAAGTACAACTCAAAACATCTCTGACCGTAATCCAAGTATTGGAAATTAATACATAACAAATAATAAATAGTCTTCTTCACATTTAAAACTGAACCAGAAATCAACAGCAATAGTTATACTCTGATAAAAATTTGTGACAAAATTTGTAAATTCCTCTTACTCCATTGTAACATTTCAGTTATCCCTGGTAATGTAGTTGTAACTGGTTTTTAAGTCAAACATTGATTATAACTAAGTTCCATAAAATACCATATTAGAAAAACCTCTTATATGGTTATTTTCGTGAATCGATTGACTGTTATGGAATCATCATATCATAATTCATTGATGATGTGTATTTTGATGGTGCTCTATACGTCATTTTTCACGTTGGGTAATTTGGACATCACATTTAGTTTTTTTCCTTTGCTTTGGTTTGCCATCCTAATTGCTAATGATTTTTACCATTTTTGTTGCCACAGAGTTTGGGCAATGATTTTACTCCCCTTAATGGTATCTTACACGTGTTTTACGTTTATTTACCTGTTCAATGTAAGAGTTGGTGTTGTTGGGTGAGCTCACACATGTTGCCAAGTCTTTAATGTTTCCAGAATCCAGTGCTTCTTTGGTGACAGCTCTACAACAGGAAGGAGGGAACGGGTCGACCGTATTATTCACATCATCACAGCATTGCAACTAGCGTGATAGAAAATTAATTAGCAATACACGTATGAATATATATAACTCGATATTTGAAAACAAAATTATGATTTTTTGAACTACCTAGACTTTGGCGGCATATTCTTTGGTTGTTTAGTTGTGCTTGTTTTTAAACGGTATTATATTAAGTGAGAACCGAACCTTCAGTCAAAAGAACGAACAATCCATGGACAAAGGCAACATCGGAAAGACTAAAAAAACAAAGACACCACTTGAGTACGGGACAAAAAAAAAATAAAGACACACATACAAATGAACAACACGGACCCAATAAAACCATGGGTGAGATCAGGTGTACCGGTAGAGTGAGCGTCTTCTGCTTCTTATGAGACACCCGCCAACTCCGGTAGTAAAGTCAAATCTGATAGACGAAAAACAAACCTAGTTGTGGAGGAAAAGATCTGTTGTCATCTGGGAAACAGATATCCCGTAACGACCCACAAGATCGTGATGTCGTTATTTCCGAGTATTGAAAGTGTTTTTCTTATGATCTACTCCACTTAAAATACACGATGTATTTGAATTTTTTAAATATCAAAGCTGCAAATCTAGTTTCTGCAGACGACCATTTCGACATCTCAGCAGTTCAGATCAAACCAAAATGGCACACTAGTAATTCTAAGTTTGATTTAAACAGTAGTATATACGATCCTTATTTGAATTTGTATATATAAAAGATATTAATTCTTATAATGGACATTACAATTTTACTATTTTAATAAATCTAACTCCTGACAGCACTCAAAATTTGCTGCCACTCCTCTATGAAATTACTCTCTTGAAAAAATAAAGGCATTCGCAACGGAATTCAATGTTTAAATTCGGTCTTCTCTTTTTGTGAGTGATTGTCTATATTAAACTTCGATAAATTCTGTCTATCGCTCATTCATTCGAGTTAATCTAATATCTTTATTTCAAATCTTAGGATAAAATTTTATCCAATGGAACACAAAATTAAACAACCAAATTTGGTCTAAGTTATAAATATTTTTGTTACAATTGTGTGGAGTGTGCATAAATCTTTCTTCGATTTATAATACTGATTTTAATATTATTTTTATATGACCATTTTTGTGTAACCCTATTGTTTAGGCACTTTCTTTCTCATGTGTTTTACTTAGGATATTGTAGTGGATACCAAAATTACAAAAAAATCCTTACAAGGAAAGATTCATCGCTGGATCTTCATCTATTATTATTGGAACTAAGTAAGATTTATTGTCTACAGTCAAAGACAAACATCAATCATACTGTGGAACTATCCATGCCCCAAGTGATATAAATCACATGTTGATACTTAAAAATTCGAAAGGTTTATTGAAAAATCTCAAATTCTGTTCATTTTCTCAAATACATTCATTTGATTTTTCAACATTCTAAAACTCAATTCCTAATGATAAGCCGAAATCATGAATCAAAGGTATCATTCAAAAAGCCTTTGCCGATTCAAAAAAAAAAAAACGTTGTATTGGATAATAAATCCATATTGTTTTTTAAAACAACAATTTAATAGCAAAAGTATGCTACGATGATAAACAGGTTTTCTTATTGATAATATACTTGTCATATTTGGAGGTTGTATTTATCAACAGCAAGTTGGTACAAATTGTGCTCCTCAATTTGTAGACTTGTTTTTATTCTCTTACGACGTAAAAGCTCTGATGTCCATTGCATTGATAAAATATTTTCTGCTAAATGGACCCCATCAGTATATTCTCCAGAAAAAGAGATAAATGAAACAACAGAAACTGCTACATCTACATTTTAGACTTACATCTCAAATTCATCGAAAAGCATAATTTCAGTACTAAAATTTACGACAAAGGGGCGACTTTAATTTAGATATTATCAATGTCCCTTAAATGGGCAGTAATATATAACCTTCTCCTGCTTATGGAGTAGATTCACAGTTTCACAGTGGATTCGTTACTACAGAGCTAGCGCCAATTTTCCGACTTTCTCATTTCAATAGGTACAGTTATCTCTGTGACTGCCCAATAAATCAGTGATTTTAAAACATTCCTTTCCATGCGATCAATATCTTTTCTAAATAAGGATCAGTCCTTTGTGGAAAAATTTGAAGTTTCTGCCCGAAGTGAAATTCAAGATTCATTTTTACTTAGTACAGTACTGTTCTTTCCCTGTCTACGATCCTTCATTAGCAATTGCTCATGAGTTGCTACAGGACATTACCACTTAGGAAAGGGATGTTGGAGCGCCATAAACCCGGTTTCAGCCATCATATCTCTTAAAATGCCTTAACAAAGTCATGACCATTTCAGGTGACTAGTTTTCGGTGATTTTACAACAAATTTGTGTTTTTGCCCCCCACCCCTTGGTTTTCGGCTCTTGAAAATTTTGTTCGATAATTTTGCTATTACCCTCATGAGAAAAATGAAGAATAACTTACAGTGATGTACAGTGCATCGACCAGTCTGCTAATAACATCTGTACTGTCAATTTTTTCCAGATCAGTTGGTGCCTTATATTTGTTGGTTAACGTACGTAAACCGTTACGAACTGTATTGTCAAGCTAAAATATAAAAAAAGGATTAACCAATCGTTGTTGTTCTTATCTAGTAAATATATTATGTCAAATAAAGCCAATAATAATAAATAATAAATAAAGGTAAAAAGCGTTTTTTGGTTTGTTTCTAATTCAAAGGCAAAGGATCAATCATCTGCTATGACACCGTAATTGATTTTCATGTATTATTATATGCTACAGTGGGAATGAAGGATTGGAGAGGGTACTGATGCCTGTGCAAATTCGTTCTTTTAAGACTCCGTTTTTTTTTTATCTTTTGTACGATTTCCTTCATAATCGATATATCCACAATACAACAGAAGCTGCACGTTAACATATATACCTGTATTGTATAGAGTTGTCAGAAACAATACTCCTATCCGTTCTATAGATAGCAATCCTGAAAAACCATTTCTGAAAATAGCAATCCTACAAGGATGCCATTTATCGATGTGATAATGAAAAAAAAAGGAATCCAAAAAAGATATCTTCTGTCATCGTCGATAAAGAAATACAGTACAAAGTTCTTATATGTCAGTTAGACAAACTCTTTCAAAAGTTCCTATATGTAGTGTAAACAGCAATTCGGTGATAAGGAAGTAACATTTTCTTATCAAGAGGAAACACTTTTTGGTAAAAAAACAAAAAAGTTACTGTAAATTTACTTTCTTCATATGGCCATTGATTTGATTTTTCAAATTTCGATTTAGAATTAGATACAGATAAAATAAGGAAACGTTCATCAAGCCAATTTCTGTAGGGAAATATTTCAATTCGGTCATACATGTCAGCGTTTTTCTTGTAAGGATCTTATTGTCGGCTTCGTGTTGGGTAAATTGAAGACCTTGAGGAAACACTCTCTTACTATTAGCTTCATAGTCAATATGTCCTATACTTAACCAAAGTTCTTACCTGGCCCGTGAATAGCAATCCTACAAGGATACCCTCTATCAGTCTGATGATTGAACCAATCACAGCGTGCTGTAAACAAACAACGTTCCTACCTGGCCTGTAAATAGCAATCCTACAAGGATACCCTCTGTCAGCGTGATGATTGAAACAATCACAGCGTGCTATAAACAAACAACGTTCTTACCTGGCCTGTAAATAGCAATCCTACAAGGATACCCTCTATCAGCCTGATGACTGAAACAATCACAGCGTGCTGTAAACAGACAACGTTCCTACCTGGCCTGTAAATAGCAATCCTACCAGGATACCCTCTGTCAGCGTGATGATTGAAACAATCACAGCGTGCTGTAAATGTCACGGGAAATATATAATAAAGGTTTTGTTTGTATTTGTATATGTTTATCGTATTTATTATTTGTATTTTCATTCATATTTATTTTTCATTCATTCATTCATCATACATCATTTGCATATTCATTGACGATTGACTGATGACATATCGAGCACACCTTGCATGCACTAACTTGGTTCAACCCTAATCCAACCTGTATTTTAAATCATTCCATGTTTAGGCGTTGACAAGAGCAGTGGCTGACACCACTCCAATTGTATTTTGCAGGTTAGTTTCAATCCCAATAGAATTTATTTCAGTATTTCATAATTTCGGAATATCGGTTTTCATGTCAATTACAATTGCTTTTAAATTATGCAGTTTATTTATGAAAGTTTTGGGTAATTGTATTTTGCAGAAATAAAATTATGGCATCCAGAACTTGTGTTATTTAGCCATATGGTACGAACTAAAATACCCGGCGACAAATTTGGAGGCTTCGACGAGATGCCAGCTATAAATTCTGCTTGATTTATTGGTTAATTTTCCTCATTTGCTTCGTCGTTCAACTTAGTTTGGCCCAACGACCAAATTTGTAATTTTCGTCATTGTTTGGCCCATCGACTATAACAACGACATGTATTAAGTTTGGCTCAACGACTGAATATATATATTAAATTTTCGTCGTAGTTTGGCACAACGACTTCATATGTTCAACGACAGTTTGTAGTTGTTC
>MJUU01072709.1:12434-24489 GCA_002080025.1 Modiolus philippinarum
AGTCATACATAGCAAGTATGATGACTCTCGAACTGGGGGAAGTGTGACAGGACAGCCTACCTACGTTGTAGTAGGTAGTAGATATATAGCCAGTAAAAATCGACTGAGCTAATGGAATATTTCTTTAGCTCATTCGGTTAGGTGGCTGGCTGAAGTGCTAGAGGTCCCGGGTTCTATCCCCGGAGTTGACATTAGTCAAATTTGTAAGGAGATCCGTTCTCTCCGGTTACATTTGGCGCCCAGCTATAAAACCCACGGTGGTTAGAAGGAGCTAACCAGGGTTTGTGCGTGATTTGTGTTGAGAGTCATACATAGCAAGTATGATGACTCTCGAACTGGGGGAAGTGTGACAGGACAGCCTACCTACGTTGTAGTAGGTAGTAGATATATAGCCAGTAAAAATCGACTGAGCTAATGGAATATTTCTTTAGCTCATTCGGTTAGGTGGCTGGCTGAAGTGCTAGAGGTCCCGGGTTCGATCCCCGGAGTTTTGTAAGGAGATTCATGCTCTCCGGTTACACGTAAAACTGGTGTTAAAGCTAAATAAGATATTGATTATACTAAGGTTAAATATAGAAATAATATATAAGCATAGCTAAAAAGCTGGTATAAAAAGTTAAACAAAAATGTAAAAGCAGGATATGACCTACAGATGGTAAAAAAAATATATCAAGATTCGAATACTAGTAGCACATCTTAATGAATTTGAGTTTTGGGAATCCAATGGCCAGCTCGTCCCCGAAATGTAAAACTGCAACACCGCTCGAAGCCAAGGAAACAACTACGTGTTCTAATTATAAACTTTCAAAGCGTTAAAAACAAACGTAATGATCTGCAGGTTATTCTAGAATCTTCTAACTCTGATGTCATACTAGGGACAGAAACATGGTTAAGCTGGGACTAATATAATAAATAATTATATTAGTCCCAGCTTTAAGTGACAAGATAAACACAAGCGAGATTTTTCCACCTGAACTCGGTTATGATGTCATCAGAAGGGATCGTAAAGGAGATCCCCATGGAGGAGTATTAATAGCAGCAAAAACAGACCTAAGTCTAAACCATCTTATGACTGGGGAACATACAGAACTTGTTGCAGGAACCATTGCTATAAGCCCAAAGAAAAAAGCCACCATATCTCGTGTGTATAGACCACCCAACAGAACTGAGCAGGAACACACAGAGAAAACTATTCAAGATATAACCCATTTGCGACAACGTTACAAAAAGGATACATTCATTCTCGGTGGAGATTTTAAGCTGTCTGATATTAAATGGGAAAATTACTCTATTACTGATACACAGAATCAAAGAGAATTAAACAACGCATATCTAAAAATGGCTGCAGATTTAAACATACAACAGATAGTTGACAAACCAACAAGAGGAACAAAGACACTCGATCTGTTATTCACATCACAGCCCGGACAACATAACCGATGTAAAACTTTACCACCATGGGGTAACAGTGATCACGACATCGTACTCACTGACTTAGCAACATATATTTCTAGAGCAAAACCTAATAAGAGGAAAATACATTTATGGAAAAAAGCTGACATTCCTGGTATAAATAAGTTCCTACAAGACCAACTCCCTGACTTTAACTCCACCAACTACAGTAACATCAACACCATGTGGAATGCAGTAAAACACACCATCTTGGAAGCAATCAACCAATATGTACCATCAAGACAAACATTAGCTAAATATGCCCATCCATGGATGAATTCAGATCTCCGAAGACTTACAAACAAGAAACAGAGAGCATATACAAAAGCCAAACAGAGCGGGAAACCACGAGACATAAAACGTTACAAATCCCTTAAAGCTCAATTACAACGAGAATCAAGACAAGCACATAGCCGCTACATGACAGATATTGTCAGTGAGGATCTGCAGAAAAGCCCAAAGAAATTCTGGTCATATGTTAAGAGCAGGAAACAAGACTCGTCCCAGATTGTATCGCTAAAATCCAAGGATGGTTTCCTCCATGCAGATACATAAAAGAAGGCCTCAATACTAAACCAACAATTCCAATCAGTATATACAGTATATACAAAGGAAAACCTACAACATCTACCTGACTTGGGAAATAGTCCATTTCCATCTATGGACCACATATCTGTGAATGAAAGGGCATCTACAAATTACTTAAAGGACTCAGACCATTCAAGGCCACAGGACCAGATGAAGTTCCATCTTTCATTCTGAAAAATGCAGCAGATGCCACCGCACCTTACTTGACTCGGGTATTTCAACTTTCCAACGAATTATACCAGATGAACGGCGAAAGGCAAACATAGTGCCGATTTATAAGAAAGGGAAGAAACACCAACTATCGTCCTATGTCACTGGCATCGATCGCCTGTAAACTCATAGAACACGTAATACACAGCACAGTTATGGATCATTTTGATGAGCACAACATCCTCTGCGACGAACAGCATGGTTTCATATCTAAACGCTCATGTGAGACACAACTCATAGACACACTAGACAAGATAGCTAGAAACATGGACCAGGGATCCAAAACAGACATTATCCTTCTCGACCTTTCGAAGGCATTCGACAAGGTGCTCCACCAGCGTCTCCTTCTTAAACTAGCCCACTACGGGTTCAGAGGCAGAACATTACAGCGGATCAAAGACTTTCTTAGTAACGGAGTCGTACTCGAAGGAAAAACATCAGAACCTCTAGAGGTTTTATCTGGAGTACCCCAGGGAACTGTACTAGGCCCTCTTCTGTTCCTAGTCTACATTAACGATTTACCGGATTGTACCACCTCAGATGCCAGATTGTTTGCAGACGAATGCCTAGTCTATAGAGAGATCAGGAACAAGACTGACGCCATAAAACTCCAGGATGATATCACTTCACTTGAGGCCTGGGAACATAAGTGGCAGATGTACTTCCATCAAGAAAAATGTACGGTCATCAGAGTCGCCAACAAGCGTCAGCCCCTGCAAGCACAGTGCACAGTGCAAACTCCATGGACACCAACTAGAAGTTGTAGACAGTTAAAAATATCTGGGAGTGACCATCAGCCAAGATCTGCAATGGACAAATCATATTTCCAACACCATCGGGAAATCAACAAGAAAACTGGGCTTCCTAAGAAGAAATTTTGGACGATGCAAACCAGCAGTAAAGGCAACAGCTTACTGTACTCTGATCAGACCATCGATCGAATATGCATCCACTGTATGGGACCCACATCAGTCTACCACCATCAAAGAACTAGAACAGGTCCAACGAAGAGCAGCCCGCTTTGTCTACAACCAATATACTGATAACTCACCAGGATGTGTTACCTCTCTCCTTAAACAAATAAAATGGGGTACACTGCCAGACAGAAGGACACAACATCGTCTTTTGATGTGCTATAAGATCAGGCACAATCTGGTGGACATCAATCGAGATCTCTACTACATCCCAGGAGACAGCAGAACGAGAAGGGGACACAAATACAGACAACACAGAGCCAATAAAGAAGTGTATAACAACTTCTTCTTTCCTCGACCCATCAGAGAGTGGAATCGTCTACCAGAGACAGTGACGGCAGCACCAACTTTGGATGAGTTCAGGGCCAGATTAGCCAGTGTGCCCTGCTCTCAACTACTGCACCACTGAATTCCAGCTCACCTTGTGTGTGTGGGCGGCAGTATTTCTGGATGAAGCGTTTAGGGCATTCAGTGAGACCAAAACAAGTAAAAGTGCTAACACCTTATTACAACAGACAATGACCGTTCTTTATGTGATTACGATGTAAATTAATACGGAGATTTAGTGATTTTTTTGTTTCACCAATATATTGCTGTTGACATACCGCACACGTAATCATATATATCACATTTTCGGATTTACAGGACAAAGTGCCGAAAATTTTGAATTTCTCGCCAGTTGCTGTGCTCTGGTGGTTCTGGGAAAAGGGCTTTCATTCTAGGTGACGCATGCAAGGCTGGCATGCATTCACGTGTAAATATATGTAAATATGTACAGTTTGGTTTTATCGTTGCAAAAGCCTCCTGTTTTTAATCGAGCTGGAGTTTATGAACACTCATAGATGAGTTCATCTCCGTAGTGGAAGAAGAAGAAGAAGAAGAAGAAGAAGAAGAAGAAGAAGAACAAAAACCGAAGTTACGGTAAATTTAGCCAAGTTGGATCATATTACAAACTGGTTTGAAAATGGGACCCTTTAACAAGGACGTATATTTAAATATAAATATACGTCCTTGCCTTTAATCTGGGACTAATATAACATTATATTAGTCACAACTTTAGAAGTTTATTTGTCAAGTGAGCTTCTTCACGGCCACCAATCGCGCTAAATCATATCCGAATGATATGAAAACAATTTCGTTAGCGGGTCTTCCGGATATGAGTTGCCGGGACTTTTTCTCTGCACCTCGAAAGTAATTCGTCTTTATTTTCTACTTTATCGAACTATTGTTTAAAAAGGGGGAATATCATTCGATGTGTTCTTATGGTTCCTACCTTAACTGAAAACTACTACAACAATTCGTGTAATACGGACGCTAGAACCTTTATTCTGAGATACGCCTCGTTGAAAACACTGGGAACTGACGAAATAATGCCTGGAAATCAATGGTTCGACTACATTGATGAACTTTAGTTGAATAAACATGTTTTAATAGTCTACAAGAACAAACAGACAAGTCTTTGTTTATCTAAAAACAGTAAAATACACGAAATCTCTGAAAAAATACACATATTCTGAGTTAGCGGTACCAGATATGAGTTACCGCTATCAAGTATGAGTTAGCTAACAAGTGGAAATACATATGCAGGTTACTGTCATAAGATTGTTTTCGTTTGTACTATCATTCCATTTTTACGAACTCTTTTTACGCATCGAGAAAAGTCCTACGAACTTTAAATTGAAAATACCACTAATTTAAAAGTAATTTTATTCAAGAGTATTCTTGTCTAGCGACTTATTCTTTAACTGTGCATTTGATTATTTTTCAAAGATATGACATTTTACAGTTCCACTGTCTACATATTTTGTCATTATGACAATGAGAAATTGGCTAGAAATATAATATGTTTTTAATCAATGATCGCCGTTTACTTTATGTGATGATAATTATTTCAGGGTTTATTATGAGAATCTATGGAAGGAAAAAGAAAAAAAAATCCCATTTCTTTTACAATACAAAGAAGCATATCATACGAATATTACGCTCTTATAATCCGTTATAAAAACACCAAGAAATAACCTGGACATTGTTCATGAACTCTGATGCGAAGTGCATTTAAACCGGTGTACCACAAGGGTCAATTCTGAGCCTTTGATGTTTATATCATTTGTCAATTATTTGTCTTTAGATATAAAAAAATAATGCGAAGTGCATTAAAACTGGTATATAACAAGGATTCAACTCGTTATTTATATTATATGTCAATGATTTGCCTTTAGATATATAAAATTCTTCCTACACTAATTTTAATTTCAACACTTTTATATCAAATAAAAGTTTTGAAGAACTGACAACTGAAAAATTAACGGATTTAGTTAATGTTATTGGTAGTAATTTGACATGGATACATCATTCCATTTAGTATCACGGCAAGTGTCAAAAAGAATCAATTTGTATAAAAAATACGTAAATTCCTACCAACGAATATATACAAATCATATATTTTATTCTTATTTATTATTTCATTTTGATAACCGTTGTGCAATTCTTTAAAATTGTAATAAATGGACCGAAAAGCTAAAATAAATCCTAAAATCAGAAAATAAGGTAATTTATAAGAATTGAAATATATAATTAGTACATATGGTTGGGATAAAAAAAAAATAATAGCCTAAAGTATTGAAATAAAAAAAAACTATTTTCTATATCTGAAGTCAAAATTTTGACACATAATAAAAATAACACATGTCCCAAAACTGACCCCTAATGTAAACCGGTAAATTGATCCCTGTTGTACACCGGTTTTAATGCACTTCACATAAGAGTTCATGAATTGTGTTCAGGCTATTTCTCGGAATTTTGTGTCATATCGGGTTATAAGACTGTAACATTAACATACCATGCTGCCTTGTAATGTACCAGAAACATTCGGAAAATTTTCCGTTTCCTTGTATTGATATCTATAATAAAACTTGAAAGAAAAATACCTTCATTTCATAAAGTAGCGGTTTTAGATCATTGATTAAGTTTTATTTTTTATCTATACAATATCTCAGTGCCAAAACAACAAAATATTTAGAAGGTTAAACTTAAATAAATGTCGTATCTCTGTATAATGACCACATGATCAGTCATAGATTAAGTCGCTTGACTCAATATCATAAGACAAAAGTTCGTAAAACTTCTCTCCTTGTATATAATGGTAATGAGCTGTTAAAAAGTCAGATAAAAAACGTGGAATGATAGTACAAACGAAAACAATCTTATATATGACAGACACCCGCATACGTATTTCTGCTCGGGTTAGCTAACTCATACTCGATACCGCTAACTCATATCTGATACCGCTCACTCAGAATATGTGTATTTTTCAGAGATTTCATGTAATTTACTGTTTTTAGATAAGCGAAGACATGTCTGTTTGTTCTTGTAGACTATTAAAACATGGTTATTAAACTAAATTTCGTCAATGCAGTCGAACCATTGATTTCGAGGCATTATTTCGTCAGTTCCCAGTGTTTTCAACGAGGCGTATCTCAGAATAAAGGTTCTAGCGTCCGTATTACACTGAACTTAGTTTTCAGTTAAGGAAGGAACCATGAGAACACATCGAATGACATTCGCCTTTTTTAAACAATAGTCTGATAAAGTTGAAAATAAAAACGATTTACCTTCGAGGCGCAGAGAAAAAGTCCCGGCAACGCATATCCGGAAGTCCAGCTAACGACATATGGATATGATTTAGCGCGATCTTGAGAAAAAAAAACCTTGAGAGCCTCTTGTTTTTATTCCGATCAATCTCGGTTAATCTCGGGTGATTCCGCCACCCCCGAGTGTAACCGGAAAACCTCGGTTGAGTCCCGAGGAGGGTACGGACTCTACCGAAGTTGCGACGAGTGACCCCGAGTGTAGCGGAATCAGCCGGTTGCACGACTGGATTTTTCCAGTTCCGCGCACTTGTCAATGCGCAGAATCAAAACTTAGGTTGAACGAGAAGGACGAAAATATTCCGCTGATTTATTGGACAAAATATAATTTAAAACCCCTATATTTTTCATTCCTTCAATATGAAGGGAACAGTTGATATACTAGATAATGACAGGAAAAAAGGATTTATATGTGGTGCGGTAGAAGGTATGAAGAAGTAGTAAATTTGCTTGCTATAAGATTGACGTTTGGGAAATGTCAGTCGGCCATCTTGAATTTTTGGAAAGTCTGTCAAAGAAACACCATTTATTGATATGATCTCGATAAAAATACATGACAATATTCGCGTATCGGAACATATTTCGCTTCTTCCATCTGATTTTTATGTCTTGTACCATTCGGCTTGCGGATCCATGTATACAGTATGTGTTTTGTTTTAAAAAAGGGGGAGGGTCAGCAATATCCTTATTTCCTACCTCCCGACCAATTATTAATAAATAATAAAAATTCAGCTGCAAAATATTCCCGAGACAGCTGTGTCAATCGTTCGCTCTATTGAAGCCATTGGGAATGTTATCAAAAGTTAGTTGTGCTCAAGATGACATAATGATGGTAGCTTCCAACACAGGGCCTTGTTACTAATTAGAAAATTTTACTATCCATGCATATACACTAACAAGGGCGGACATCAGTTCCACACCTGCTCGCTTCAACCCCTGTTTTATTTTGTTATTTCCCTATGAAATATTCAAAACTTGGTCTAGTTCACTTCCCAAGATGTTTATCTTTTCAAAATATATCATGAGCCCCATCTGATTACCTTCGTTTAATTGGGAGCAATCCTTTTTGTTGAGAAATGCACTGAATTGTCAACTCCATTGACCACAAACTTCTATATTTGGAAATAAACAAAATTCGGAACTCTCGAGGGTCTTCTATATTTGGAAATAAACAAAATTCGGAAGTGTCAAGGGTTTACCATGCAGCAAGATTTAGTTTGAATTTCCCGCCCAATGACGTAATCAAGAAACTCTCGGATATATTCCTAAAATCTAAGGAAAGTCCAGAGAATTCTGAAGTTTACTTTCGTTTTCTGGTCAATGGAGTTGACAATTCTGTGCATTTCTCAACAAAAAGGATTGCTCCCAATTAAACGGAAGGTAATCAGATGGGGCTCATGATATATTTTGAAAAGATAAACATCTTGGGAAGTGAACTAGACCAAGTTTTGAATATTTTATAGGGAAATAACAAAATAAAACAGGGGTTGAAGCGAGCAGGTGTGGAACTGATGTCCGCCCTTGTTAGTGTATATGCATGGATAGTAAAATTTTTCTAATTAGTAACAAGGCCCTGTGCTTCCAATAGCAATGATACACCATTTTTCATTTTCATGCAGATGCTGTTTTTTTATGTATCAACATGAAGTTCTATGTTATTGAATTAATATTTACCACAGTTTTCTATGCTAGCATGTTTTTTACATTACAGATGACCTGTTTAGTAAAAAAGGGGGGTGGCGCCCAAAAACAGCAAAGGTAAAAAAAAAAACATCCTAAGTCTACAAACTATAAATTTTATGCAAAACCATGGGTTTCTATACATAAAAAGATAGGTAATGACATGAACTGTCATAATCCATAACATTTTTAGGATATGAAAAGGCAGATTACAGCAAGAGATCTGAAAAGTAATTTTGGCAGATAAACAATGTCCAAATTAGTATGTAAACTTCATTTGCTGCAGGGTAAAAAAACTGAGTCTGTAATCAAATAAATACTCAAATAGCATTGTTCATGTAGTTTGACATTAATTTGCACATTATTTTTACTGAAATTCATGCACAAAATATGTACCCCTATGGCAGACAGAAAAACAAACTGACTGACTGACAGACAGACGGACAAATGGACACCATGATAACTACATATGTATATACTGCCCGCTAAAAGGATTGGGTATAATAAAATCATAAAGATATGGGTTTGGAGTATTATAAATGCTTCTATTTCCTGTCTTGTTTATTGATTTGTTTATGTTACTGCTTTGACTTTGTGAGTGACATATCAAACAACTGTCAGTGACACATAATATCCCAACTTCTGTTGGAAAATATTCAATTCATGCAGAATTTTGGGGTGACAAATGATGGCAATTTATAGTGCAATCATAGTCTGAACCCTCTTTTCATCTGGACATTGTTGAACACCCCCTCCCCTTTTTCATTTCCAGTGACCGGTGGCACTGGTAACAGGTGAATAGTGTCACAATATGTAGATGTTATGAAGTAATATTTAACGTTGGTACTCATAGCAGGGTGTTTATCAATAATACAACTATATTCTTATAATTATTTCACTTTTTTACCTGTCTAAGACAATGTTATTGAATAATATAAACATACATGTAGATCTTAAATGGCGGGAAACAAAGGGCGACAACTTTGTCATTTCCACCTAATAAAACAAACGGCTAAAAAACACATTTGTCGGCATGTATTCTTATCAAACCAAAGGTTTTCTTCTTTCTTTTATGTTAAATTTTAATTATATATAGATAAAAACAGTGACATATGCGTTTTGTAGATGTTGGGCTGAAATTTCCACTTCAAATTATACACATTCGTGAATCTCGGCGTTCAAGCATTCCTTTCTATCATCGTCATACATTTTGATATCTCCCCTACTAAATACTCTCTAATGAAGGTAAGAAAGGACCATATTAGATATAATAAGCCGTAAAAGTAAGAGGGGTTACTCGGGGCGCATTTCAAAGCATCCTGTTATTCCGACGGAAGCGCCACCTGGTGAGAATGAGCATTGCTACTTCGAAAATAACGATCATCCAGTCCTGAAAAGTCGTACCTCTATATTTTAATTTGGACTTTTAACCTTGTGGCCCCAACAACCCAGACTTGAAGTGAATCCTTGTCATGAAAAGCAGCTTTGCAGTGTCGCTGTCCAGGCATGGTGGGCTAAAAAATTGTGCTAAATGGTTGTGAATTTCAGGACTAGTTGACTGTCATTAATAATATTTGGTACCAAGTTGTTTTGCTCTGGGTTATTTCGCACCGAAAAGTGTGTCGTTTCGCTCTGATAATTAAAGGTAATATAACGCGTAATGATTGCTGGATATAAATTTAACATAATTATGTCGGATTTACTTTTGAATTTAATTAATAACTATTGTGAACGATGGTTTCAAACCATACATCCTAATCAAATAGTGAATGAAGTAATTAAATAGATTCAGACGCCCATCATTATTTCATTAAAAAGTTTATCAGACTTTCCGAAAGTTGAAAAATTCTGCCGGTCATTTGGTCCGACAAGCAAGAAAAATTGCTGGACCGTAAGTGAACTTGCCGGACCATTATGACTAAAATCCAGAAAAAAATATTGTTTTCTCTGTTCCGGTTCTGATGTACAAAATCAGAAGTCAGCCATTTGCGATTTTGTAGTAAAAATTTGATAAAGCTTGTATTCTAAAGCAAAAATTTAATAAAGAAAGCAAGGAATGTTATACTTAAAAGACCGGTTGAAACATTTTCTATTGACATGCAAATAAAAAGAGGCAACAACCAATGGACAGATGAAATCTCTTGCCGGTCCTCTGGTCCGACACGGATAATTATTGCCGGTCCAGACTAAAAAATGCATTATATGCCGGTCAGGACCGACGGACCGGCACATTTTGGAAAGCCTGGTTTATAAGTAATGATTAATCGGTCTTTGATCTATCAGAATATATGACTAATTAATTAATTACTAGTAATTAGTAATGCACAAGTACTCCTCGAGCAAATTGTAATTAAAACGTTTTACACTTTTGGGAAATCCTTTGATCTTGCGTGTGAGAGATAGTGTAAATAATGGTCATGTGTGCAATTCTTACAGTCTAATTCTTTATCTGTGTATCGTTATCCTTATCTCTTTGTCCAGATTCAGATAATATAACAAAATCAAAAAAGGCTGAAAAAAATACTGTGAAAAAACAAAATAGCATCTTAATACATGTAACAATCTCGGAAACTCATTTTATCATGCATCGCCGATGCATCTCTGATTGTACTTCATTACCAGTTTAGTTATTTAGACTGTCCAAGTTTTGAGATTCTTTGTGTTTCTGCAGTGTTTATAGTGTCATGTAGAAAAAAAATAATCGAATGCAACTAAAAACCATACAAATAGCATCATAAAAATGAGACTGAAAGATTCGTCCATTTTTGGTACAGTAGACTCCATGAAATCGAATATCGGATAAAGGAATATATCGGCAAATCGAATATGATTTCAAAACACCAAACCATTTCCCATAGTTATAGTGTTAATTTCTCCGCCTAATTGGATATCGGATAAGAGAATATATCGCCTATTTGAATAACAAATAGGCGGCTTGTGCTGATCAGAGTCATTGAAATCGAATATTCTAATTACAGGTAACTACAGGTAAACATTCGCGCGGAAGTGTCAACAGTTGACGAAGCCATAAATCTGCCAGGAAATCAATAAATATTACCTAATTAATAAAAAATAAAACATAAATAGTGTTCAGTTCTTTTGTTTTTGTGTATTCATCAGTTTTAATAGTGAGAATTTTGTTTGGTTTTGTGTATTTCTGTCTAGGCAGCGAGATCGTGAAGTCAGAGGTAATTTGCATATTGTTGTATGTCTGTACAACGAAAATCAATAACAAAATGTATTTAATAAAAGAATAAAATATGATTTGAATTCCTTTCTATTGCTTTTGTATTTAAATAATTTTTTTGGACGAAAATCATTTGATTTGTCAATGGTTTTGTGTATTTCTCGTGTAAAACAAGAGCAAGGGAGATAAATGTCGAGGAGAAGTCATTTGCATAATTTGCATATTTGTTTGAAGTTCCTGTGAGACAATGCACGGCGGTTATTAGACATAATTTATTACAAGAGGTCAGTCCTAGGTCCATAGATCATGGTGTATTT
>MJUU01072709.1:30355-56881 GCA_002080025.1 Modiolus philippinarum
CCAAGCATAACCCGTCTCCCTTGTCTTATTGATTTCCCTTTCACATTAGTTATAATATTAATGAGAATTAAATTAATAATTTTGTAAACAATTTTCTTGAATAAATAATTTAAAAATATTTCCTATCTTATTGAAAAGGTATCTTCATTGTAAAAGATTAGGACACATTAGATCGATTCTAATGGAAAACAAACAGCTGCTCCTGGTCACGTGCTCCTCCAATGAAGTTTCAAAATATCGTATCAAATATATTCGTCGCCATAATGATTTAGCGGTTGCCGTGTTCTTGAGAGCCTCTTGTTTTTATTCCGATCAATCTCGGTTAATCTCGGGTGATTCCGCCACACTTGAGTGCAATACCGGAAAACCTCGGGTGAGTCCGGACTCTGTCGAAGTTGCGACGAGTGACCCCGAGTGTAGCGGAATCAGCCGGTTGCACGACTGGATTTTTCCAGTTCCGCGCACTTGTCAATGCGCAGAATCAAAACTTAGCTTGAACGAGAAGGACGAAAATATTCCGCTGATTTATTGGACAAAATATAATTTAAAACCCCTGTATTTTTCATTCCTTCAATATGAAGGGAACAGTTGATATACTAGATAATGACAGGAAAAAAGGATTTATATGTGGTGCGGTGGAAGGTAGGAAGAAGTAGTAAATTTGCTTGCTATAAGATTGTCGGCCATCTTGAATTTTTGGAAAGTCTGTCAAAGAAACACCATTTATTGATATGATCTCGATAAAAATACATGACAATATTCGCGTTTCGGAACATATTTCGCTTCTCCCATCTGATTTTTATGTCTTGTACCATTCGGCTTGCGGATCCATGTATACAGTATGTGTTTTGTTTAAAAAAAGGGGGAGGGTCAGCAATATCCTTATTTCCTACCCCCCGACCAATTATTAATAAATAATAAAAATTCAGCTGCAAAATATTCCCGAGACAGCTGTGTCAATCGTTTGCTCTATTGAAGCCATTTGATATGTTATCAAAAGTTAGTTGTGGTCAAGATGACATAATTAATGATGGTAGCTTCTAAAATAACAATCATCCAGTCCTGATAAGTCGTACCTCTATATTTTAATTTGGACTTTTAACATTGTGGTCCCAACAACCCAGACTTGAAGCGAATCCTTGTCATGAAAAGCAGCTTTGCAGTGTCACTGTCCCGGCATGGTGGGCAAAAATATTGTGCTAAATGGTTGTGAATTTCAGGACTAGATGACTGTCATTTGGTACCAGGTTGTTTTGCTCCGGGTTATTTCGCGCCGAAAAGTGTGTCATTTCGCTCTGATAATTAAAGGTAATATAACGCGTAATATGATCGCTGGATATAAATGCTTTCCGAAAGTTGAAAAATTCTGCCGTTCATTCGGTCCGACAAGAAAGAGAAATTGCCGGACCATTATGACTAAAATCCGGAAAAAAATTGTGTTTTCTCCGTTCCGGTTCTGATGTACAAAATTGGAAGTCAGCCATTTGCGATTTCGTAGTCAAAATTGGATAAAGCTTGTATTCTTAAGCAAAAATTTAATAAAGAAAGCAAGGAATGTTATACTTTAAAGACCGGTTGAAACATTTTCTATTGACATGCAAATAAAAAGAGGCAACAACCAATGGACAGATGAAATCTCTTGCCGGTCCTCTGGTCCGACACGGATAATTATCTGCCGGTCCAGACTCCAAAATGCGGGTCAGGACCGACGGACCGGCACATTTCGGAAAGCCTGGTTTAGAAGTAATGATTGATCGTTCTTTGATCTATCAGAGTATATGACTAATTAATTGATTACTAGTAATTAGTAATGCACAAGTACTCCTCGAGAAAATTGTTATTAAAACGTTTTACACTTTTGGGAAATCCTTTGATCTTGCGTGTGAGAGATAGTGTAAATAATATGGTCGTGTGTGCAATTCTTAGTCTGATTCTTTATCTGTGTATCGTTATCCTTATCTCTTTGTCCAGATTCAGATAATATAACAAAATCAAAAAAGGCTGAAAAAAATACTGTGAAAAAAACAAAATGACATCTTAATAACAATCTCGGAAACTCATTTTATCATGCACCGCCGATGCATCTCTGAATGTACTTCATTACCAATTTAGTTATTTAGACTGTCCAAGTTTTGAGATTCTTTGTGTTTCCGCAGTGTTTATAGTGTCATATAGAAAAATAATAATCGAATGCAACTTAAAACCATACAAATAACATCATAAAAATGAGACTGAAAGATTCGTCCATTTTTGGTACTCCCAAAACAGATTCTGATTAAATACCTAAAAGAAACAGTTTTTAAAACGAACAATAATAAAAGTGGAGCGAAACAACCCAGGGCGCGAACGGGATTCAGCGTGAAACGACCCCGATTCACTGTCATTTTAAAATGCAATCGTCGGATGTACAATTTTTTCTATTCATTCAGTCCTGTTTGATGAAAATTTTGCCAGACTGACTGAAGTACTACATAATTCTTCAGACTGAATTTGAATATTGCCATTTAAATTTTTAATAGAGGATTGGAGGTCTTTTGGTCTGTTCATTCACTTGAAAATTAGTTACATCATATTGGTGGAGGTGAGGGTTGTCTTGTTTTTGCCCTGCTTTAATACTAATCTATTTTAAGGGACGTATGTTGGGCCAATAAAGTTAAATGTCTATATCCTATTTCAAGAAATTTAATTTGAAAATAGTGTCGGAAGAACACTTTCATTTTATACTTTTAATTGTTTAGCATGAGGTAACTGATCATGCTAAATGTTTCTTCGTAGCTGCTACCTACAAGAACTTGTACAAGTCACATCTTGTTGATATAGCATTCTGTGTGTAAAACACAGAATGCTATATTCAACAAATATTTGTACATTGTATAGAGCTACAAGGAAGACGAGTTCAAAGTTGCACTAAAATTTTTGTTAGGCTAATGAATCGCTAAGTGATGATTTTTTGTTGTTGTGTCGCCTGCTGTAAGCAGAGTCAACACATAGGGATTACTATCTGTCGTAGTCCTGCGACGTCTGTCAGTTTTTGAATCCACAACTCCTTCAACACTACTAGTCCTATTCCAACCAAACTTTAGGATATGTTGTTCACTTTTTGTAGTTGTGCACCTGTCCACCTGATACTTGGAATTTTGATTTTACAGATTTTAGAGGTTCACTGAGCCAAAATTGTTCATTTGTGAGTCTGTCTGTTTTTAATCCGCAACTCCTTCATAACAACTGGTCCAATTCCAACCAAACTTTCAGGATACTTTGTTCACCTGGTGTAGATGTGCACCTGATACTTAGAATTTTGATTTTATAGATTTTAGAGGTTAACGGAGCCAAAATTGCTCATTTGTGAGTTGGTTGGTTTTTGAATCTGCAACTCCTTCAAAACTGCTGGTCCAATTCCAACCAAAATTTCAGGATATGTTGTTCACCTGGTGTAGTTGTGCACCTGATACTTGAAATTTAGGTTTAATAGATTTTTAGAGGTTCACAGAGCCAAAATTGCTCATTTATTTATCTGGTTTGTTAATCAGCAACTCCATCACAACTATAAGTCAGATTCAAACTTAACTTGCAGGATTTGTTGTGCACCTGATACATAATATTTTGATTGGTTCACTGAGCCAAAATAGCAAATTGGCCAAAAGTGGTACTCTTTCAAAACTATAAGTCATATTCCAACCAACCTTTCAAAATATGTTGATCACTTGATGCAATTGTGCAATGGGACTTAAATTTTGATTTTACATATTTTGGAGATTCACTTGGCCAAAAATAGCTCTTTTGTATAGTGCAGGCAACAAGGTGTTCCATGGAACACCCATTATTTTTTGTAAAATTTTTCAGTCGCCAGATCATGCCAATGGTTGTATATTTTGCACTTGTGAAATATTTCAGCTAAAAATGTCCAAGAATAATATTAAATATTTGTATACATATGTTTTAGGTTTTTATGGAAGACCATGGAGCTCAGACCAAAGAAAACTACTCTTTAAGTGGTAAGTATCTTCATTTGCATTCTGGCATTTATACATAACTGTTCATGGTAGGATCATCTATCCTTGCATGAGCATGCATCTTTGGCAGTATCTCGGCATCCATGCAAAATTTGGTCTCTTTGACCTATATTTTCCTCTTGATTGGCTTTCATTTAATTATAGGTCGGAGTTGATATCTCAGTAACTGTATGTGGTAGGATCATCTTTGCTTACCTTGCATATGCATGCATATTTGGAGATAGGTCAGCGTCCAGGTAGATTTAGGTCACTTTGACCTATATTTTCCTGCATGATCAACTTGCATTCAAGTTAACGTCCTGGTTCAGATCTAAGTAACTGTACATGGTAGGATCATCTAACCGTACATGCCTTGAACATAGAAAAAAGAAGGGAATCGGGGAATGTGTTGAAGAGACAACGACCCAAAGGGGGGTAATAACTCTAGGCCACCATTAGATGCATCTTTGTGATAGGACAGTACTTGGGCAGATTAAGGTCACCTTGACCTAAATGTTCCACATGATCGACTTGCATTCAAGTTTACTTCCCAGTTCCATCTAACTTTTGCATGCATGCATCAGGTATGGTAGGTTATCGCCCTGGCAAAATTGGATTGCTGTATCAATGTGCCATATCGAGACAAACTTTGTAATTGTCGATTACCTATGTTCAGTTTAACAAAAAGTGTTGTGAATATATCCACAGATGTTATTTTAGACAATGATTTTAGAAGATTTTAAAAATTCTCCGATAATATATCGAACTTCTTTGTCGTGAGCCAGGTGAGATTAAAGCAGTCCTTTCCAGAATTCCTCTGTCTATGGCAGGCTGCTATTTCCAACTCTTCATATGTTAAATGAAAAAAATGTAGGATTTAGCTGACATTAAACATAATATACTATGTAATGATTCTTTGTAGGCTGAAGAAAATGGGACTGAATACTTACATGTATGCACCAAAGTATGATTGTAAACATAGAGCATTTTGGAGGGAACTTTACTCAGTAGAGGAGGCTGGTAAGTGAACACATTTGGTGAAAACTCTATGTGCCAAAAACTTTGATTCACTAGCCCAGAGGAGCTAGCAAGGTCCCAATATTATTGCCATAACTCAATTTTACCAGCCCTCACAGAAGATTCTATGTTCAAAACTAGCCCTCCGGGCTAGTGACTTGCGATTTTCACTAGTCTGTGGTGTCGTCGGATGATCGATTATAATAAAAAATTGATCGCTTAGGCTCCAGATTTTGATAATCAATTACAGAAATACCTGATTGATTAATTGGTTGTCCGATGTGTTTACAAATTTTCTGAGAATTTAAAATGGAAATTTTGTCAACTAGATTCTCGTTACTCGTGTAAATTGTTATAAATGCAAATTCTCCACTTGTAAACATTCTCATTTTCATTTTGTATGAGACATCATTAGAATTTCTGTCAAATGCTTTTTTAGATAAATAATCGATGCATAGTTGGTTGACTGTAACCGATGGTTGATTATGTAATTTTGTCCAACTCCCATCACTTCTAGTCCGAGAATTAATTCACTAGTCCCTTGAATAGGGCTAATGGCACAGACTGTGTAAGTGATGAATTCTTTTTCAAATGAACATAGTTTATTACTATTGGCATCTTGCATGGATCATGTATCATCTCTATATCCTTCATGTAAACTGTTATTTTATTGGGCTCAGATTTCAAGAAAGTCCTATAATCATGATAATCAAGAAACTTCATCAAATAAGTAAATGGCAGAATGCTATCATAATTAGGGCCTCGCCACATAGTGGCGGACGTCCTATAGTAATCACTTTGTCCGTCCGTCCGTAACAAAGTTGTGTTGGGCTATAACTTTTTATGCCCCGCCACGAAAGTGGAAGGGGCATATAGATTTACCCTTCTCCGTACGTCCCGCTTTCAATTTTCGCATGTAGGTCCGTAGTTTAGTAACCTGAAGTGATATCTTTATGATATTGAATCATAACATACACCTCTATGAGTACTACCCAATGCACCAATAATTATGTGTCCATGACCTACATTTCATGGTTGAGTGACCTTGGTTAAATTTTGCGTTTAGGTCCATTTCTCATCAACTGTACATGATACCATTATTAAATTGCATCATAACATTCAACTCAATGAGTATTACCCAAAGCAATAACAATTAGGTGTTCATGACCTTTATTTCACACTTGAGTGACTTTGGTTAAATTTTGCGTTTAGGTCCATTTCTCATCAACTATACATGATACCATTATGATATTGCATCATAGCATTCACCTTAATGAGTACTACCCAAAATACTAATAATTTGGTGTCCATGACCTACATTTCACACTTGAGCGACTTTGGTTAAATTTTGCGTTAAAGTCCATTTCTCGTCAACTATACATGATACCATTATGATGTTGCATTCTTACATTCATCTTAGTGAGTACTACTCAAAGCACTTACAATTAGGTGTCCATGACCTACATTTCACACTTGAGTGACTTTGGTTAAATTTTGCGTTAAGGTACATTTCTCAACAACTATACAAGTTAACTTTATAATATTGCCTCATAATATTCACCTTTATGAAATCTACCCAAAGCACCAACAATTAAGTGTTCATGACATACATTTCATGGTTGAGTGACTTTGTTTAAATTTTGCGTTTAGGTCCATTTCTCAACAACTATACATGATATCTGTTTGATATTTCTTCATAGCATCCACCTTTATGAGTACTACCCAAAGCAGCAACAATTATATATGTCCATGACCTACATTTCATGGTTGAGTGACTTTGGTTTAATTTTGCTTTTAGATCCATTTTTCATTAACTATACTTGATATCTTTATGCTATAGAATTATGATATTCATCTTAATGAGTACTACATAAAGCATCAACAATTAGCTTCACACTTGAGTGACTTCATTTCAGTTTTGTGTTTCGGCCTATTGCTCAGCAATTTTACATATATTCATAATATTGCCTCGTAACATTCATGCTCACCCTTATGAGTATTCCCCTAAACCCCAACAATTAGGTGTCCTTGTACATTTCATTTTATGACCTACATTGCATGCATCAGTGACCTATCATTTATCCTGTTTTACAAACTATGCATAATATCCTTATAATGTTTCATCATTATAATCCCCTTTATAAGCACTTCACAGTTCCCCACTTATAAGGTTCCATGAGGGACTTTGGTTAAATTGGTTTAAAGTTCATTTATCTACTAATAATGCCTATTGCGGGGCATCCGTGTCTTATAGACACATTCTCTAGTTTTTCTTGTCTCGCCCGCGACGAAAGTCGCGAAAGCGAGACATAGGCGTGCAAAGTATGACGGCGACGGCGGCATAAACTCAAGTTTTAATACAGAAGCCATTGATGTAGGAACTTTATATTTGGTCCATATGTAGCTTACGGCGAACCCTATCTGTCGGACCCAAAATCATGTGACCTTGACCTATATTTCGCGGTCCAGTGACCAGGTAATGTTTTTTTGCTTAAGTCCATTTCTCAATAACTAGAAGCTAGAAGTCAATGATATTTGGTATATAGCTTGGTCTTGGTTAGTACATGTCCGTCTGCCATATGGCTTTTGACCTTGACCTCAATTTCACGGTCCAGTGAACNATGATTGGTGACCTTTGACCTTGACCTTTGTCTTCAAGGTCAGATTATTGCTTACATTCTGTTGATATCTTGATAATATGATGGTGTCTATACTTGTGTAGTGTCCACATTTGTACTGTGTCCACGCCTGTATTGTGTCCACACACACTTAAATGTGCACTTATATTTATAATACAGTGGGGCCCACAGAGATGGCTGCCATCTCTCTGATGTCTAGTTAACTGCTTTATTCGATTTTCCAAAAAATGCATATGTTGGTCATTTTTCCAATTAAAGAACAAGATCTATTAATGAATGGAAATTTATCAGTTGATCCAAGTGTGGTAACTCAAAAAGGTATATTGTGATATTGTTTTATTTACAGATAATCTGACAAGTTTGATACAGGCAGCAACAGAGAGTAATATTGAGTTTGTTTATGCCCTGTCACCTGGATTAGATATTTCCTTTTCTAGTGTCAAGGATGTGCAGTGTTTGAAGAGAAAGTTGGAACAGGTATGTACCTTATCTTGCATTAATTATACCCCTGGCAAACAAAGTTTTGGGGGTATATAGGAACCACCCTGTCCGTCTGTCTGTCCGTCCATGTACCTTGTCAGCGCATGTTCTCCTAAACGGCTGCTTGGATTTTGATGAAATGTTACACAGTTGTAGTACACCACCTGAAGATGTGCATGAAGTCATATGTCGCTGCCGGAAATTTGGAAGGGGAGATAATTTGAATATTTTCTATAAAAGGGGGAGGACGAACCTTGTCAGCGCATGTTCTCCTGAACGGCTGCTTGGATTTTGATGAAATGTTACACAGTTGTAGTACACCACCTTGAAGATGTGCATGAAATAATATGATTCCTTTCTGAAATTTTGAAGGGGAGATAATTTGTCTTTGAATATTTTCTCAAAAAGGGGGAGGCCGAACCTTGTCGTCACATGTTCTCCTAAACGGTTGGATTTTGATGAAATGTTACACAGTTGTAGTACACCACCAGAAGAGGTGCATGAAGTAATATGGTTGCTTTCTGAAATTTTGAAGGGGAGATAATTCATCTTTGAATATTTTCTGGCAAAAGGGGAGGACGAACCTTGTCAGCACATGTTCCCCTAAACAGATTCTTGGATTTTTATGAAATGTTGCAGTTGTAATACACCACCTGAAAATGTGCATGAAGTAATATGGTTGCTGCTCAAAATTTTGAAGGGGAGATAATTCATCTTTGAATATTCTGGTAAAAAGGAGGACGAAATTTGTCAGCGCATTTTCTCTAAAACGGGTATCAGGATTTTAATGAAATGTTATACAGTTGTAGAATACCACCTGAAGATTTGCATGAAATGATATGGTTGCTAACCGAAATTTTGAAATGGAGATAATTCTTCTTTGAATAATTTCTTGAAAAAAGAGGGTATGTATATCAATGTGTCCATATTTGTATTGTGTCCACATTTGTACTGTGTCCACACGCACTTTAATTTACACTTGCCATATTCACTCAGGGTTTATTTAGCGGGGGTATAACTGGCTGCCATTCAGCGACAGCTCTAGTTTATGTTTGACTTGTAAAATATGTATTTTCTAGTCAACAAAGGGAAAATAAATGGTTGTACACCTGTTTGTTCATCCACGATTAAACAAACATTTGTTTTATATTAACAGTCACACAGCCAAAATTATAAAATTATAAAGCAGTTTGAGACAGTCAAATCAAAGAAAACATAAAAAATTCAGATTGTAATCATATGATAAATGACATAACAAATAAATGACTTTATCTTCACATGACCACTAAGGGCTTTTCCATTGAAATGCAAGTACCAGGGTCGGAAGGTAAATTTCTACTACCCCATAAAATAGCGTAATGGACAAATATGAGTATAGCGATAAGATTCAAAATCGACAAGAACAAACAAGAATTTTCATTTTCTGCCTTACTACCCTGGTACATGCTTTTAATGGAATTGCCCTAACACAGTTTTATGACCTTTGAATATTGCTTCCTACATTTGCTGTGTAATTCCATGTGTATTGGATGTGAAGAATACTTGGTTATAAAATTATAGATTAACAGTTTTTGTGAATGTTTTTTCTTTCATCATGTATTATCAAGCCCCAGTTGCCAACTGTTGCAATTCAAACAGCTCACATAACTCACATAAGAAAAATAACACGTGTATATATATATATATATATAACGGTCTATCGTAGGAACCCAACGGGGTTAGAATTAGAGAAATGAATATCGAGATTGCCTTCCCACCGAGGGATTTGGCTGTTCTTCGAATGCACAGATATTACAAACAGNAAACTTTGTGTGGCGGCATTCCTTGTAGAAAGACATTGAATCCTCTCTGCTATACACACAGCTGATCTGCACGAGCACCTATACATCATGTACTGCGTTACAACCTTAGATTAAACCTACGAGGAGGTATCTTTCGGTTACCGAAAGCTATATTTTTATATAGCCTAGGTAGCCGCGTGGTCTAGGGCGCTGGACGTAGTGCAGGCGGTGTTGCCANACGTGTCAAAATAAATTTGCAGCTCACTCTATTTTAAATCCCTTTGGTCTCCCACAGAGATGGCGTGGGCAGTGTAATCTGTTTGTAATATCTGTGCATTCGAAGAACAGCCAAATCCCTCGGTGGGAAGGCAATCTCGATATTCATTTCTCTAATTCTAACCCCGTTGGGTTCCTACGATAGACCGTTATATTTTAATTTTTAGGCCCTGCATTAGCGTAAATATTCGCAAATCCGGGGAGATGAACAAGTTTCCACGTTGACTGAATTTATAGACAGTTTATATATATATATATATATATATATATACACACACACAAACAGTTTTGTAAATATTTGTCTTTAAATGCCTATTTCAGGTTGCAACATTCGGATGTAAAGCATTTGCTCTGCTGTTTGATGACATTGATCCAGAATTAGGAGAAGCAGATAGAAGTATGTTTACATCTTCAGCTGCTGCTCAGGTGTCAGTTACTAATGAAGTCTTTCAACATCTAGAACAACCACATTTCTACTTTTGTCCTACAGGTAAAAATTTGTTTAGTTTGGTATTTTCAGGAGTCTCAGTGTTTCTTTTAACTCAAGTATGTGCACAGAAAAATTAATTGACGCTCAGAAATTTGCGGTAAGGGTTGTACTGAAGAAGAGAATAAATCTTATTCTCTAATGATACATTTTTTATATGTCAAGTTTAAACCGGTTTTGACCCGTTTGATAAATTTTCTTTATTCAACGTATGATGAATAAAGCACAGTGCTATTTCCTGCCAAATCTATTCGGAATACAATTCTCGGTATTTATCATTGATCATTAGAGAAAAAGATTACACCAATTTATCCCGATTATTACCATATTTTATCCACTCTCGATAGTTAAATTTAAAAATTTTAAAATGCTCGGCAAGCCTCGCAATTAAAATTTTAAAATTTAACTATCTCTAGTGGATAAAATATGGTTATGAACAGGATCTTGTGGTGTGATCTATATATATCGAAATTCATATACTGTAAAAGGGGATATTTTCGCATGGTTTAAATTTCGTGATTCTGGTTTATAAACCTATTCATGAGATTTTATTTTCGCAATTCTCACTTACCTTTCGTTACATTTCTAATGAAAAACAAATTTACGCGAGGGGAAATTTTCGTGAATTTGTGCTAATCACGAAATTAGCGAATATTAACCCCTCGTGAAAATTTCCCCTTCTACAGTAGCAAGTCTGTAATGCCAAATGTATAAATAGAAAGTTGAAGTAAAAAAAAATTTACATCTTCATGGATTTTACCTTTAGATCTACATTGTATTAGAATGATGCGCAAAGTTTTTTAAAGTCGAAATGTCAATGCTGATCAGTTTTTGGTTTTATGAGGCCAAACAAAAATGACAACATTGCCCCAGAGCCGAGTTTGACACCGGCTAATTCAGATTCTCAAGAAAATAACAACTTAAATATGTCTTCTGAAGCCAAGCTGCAAACTAAAAGAAAATTTAATAACCAATGTTTAAGTGAATACCCATGGTTACCCTACGATGGGATTAGCATTGAATGCATACATTGTGTCACCAGAGAAAATGTCATTTGCTACCAACAGCTCTGACAGTTAATTTTCAAAGATCTGCATTGTATTTTGTATTTTTATTTATTCATTGGAAATCATATTAAAAGTAAATGAGACATGTGGTTATACATGAATAGACAGTAATGGCAGCTTTAAATTGTGTTACAAAAACTAGACTGGTGACTTTGCACTTCTTTTTGCAGATTTTGTAACTACCCTTTGATATTTCATTTGACCCTCAAAATTTACTCTAGAAGGTAATGGTGACCCTAAAAAATTAAAAAAGTCCAGAACACTGAGTCTGCTAATTTGTTTTTACACTATAAACAATTTAGCCTAAGATTAAAATTCATATGCTTGTCTGAGCTGTACAATCTCAATTTCATTGTCAAATTCATGTTGCTATGAAGTGTTCAAGAAAAAAAACTTGTAGAGGTTTTCTCCATAATTCTGCGAGGTAGGGCTATCAAAGTTTGCTTGCTATTGTGTCTTGGGTTGACAACAGCCTTTGAAGATTTAGGTCTCTTCTGCTTTGGAGTACTATTTTCAAATTTCGTATCCAAGTTCATATCATTGACTGTTCAAGTTGGAATCGTCCAACTTTTCATATGCATGTATTTTGATGTAAGGTCAGAATTCTTACAACATTGAGTTACTTTGACCTACATTCCCACTTTATTTACTTTCGTTCAAGTTTTAGTTCAGCCTGGTGACTACTTGGTAGGATAATCTAACCTTGCATTTGCTTGCATCTTTGATGGCAGGGAAGCACCATATCACTTTGCTCTTCATTTTCCACTCAACACTAAGTTTACATTCAAGTTCTCAGTCATTATACAAAGTAGGATCATCAAATCTTGTACAGCATGCATCTTTGACAATATAGTTTGCATCCATCATGTCCATGCTAATATAGGTTACTGTTACCATGTACCTTAATGAGACAAACTTTGTAAAATTGTTGAATAATTTTCTATATTAGTTTAAAATTAATGTTTTGAATGTTACAACAATGTTAACTGGAAGATATTGTTAAAAATGATGTATGTTTTCTTTGCAGAATACTGCTCTTCAAGAGCACTGCCAAATTTGTCAGCATCAGAATATCTCAACACAATAGGCTCAAAACTTTTGACAGATGTGGAAGTCCTGTGGACAGGTAATTTACTAAAATCAAAAGGAGTTTTATTTTCCCTTTTCTGTAGACCTTTCAAATAGAACAGTTGTTTAATCTGTCTTAATAATGACTTTATACTGATTTCTTACGTCTTACTTTTGGTCTTGATTATACATTTTCTTTTGCTTATTTAATCAAATTAAAACAGTTGATATAATCAATATACATATATACATTTACTTGTAAATTACAACCACATTTGTAGCACAACATATTGGAGATGGAGATCAAAAATGGCTTGCTGATAGTGTTTTTTTCCATTCCATCTACAAACACACTTTAGAAATGTCAGCACAAAACATTTCAAAACCTTATACAACTTATATCGATAGCCCTCCCCAATTCTGCTATGTATGTGGACGGCAACTTTGGTGAAATTTTTCTATGTTCACTCAGATATAGAAATAATGAGGCAGGTGAATTTTTGATAGAAAAGACTGATATTTTTAAATATTTGTATAGACATACAGCAAATATATGGTCTTAGTTGGTTGGTCAAAATAAGAATACTCCATTGTATGCAAGAAAATCCAGGATATTATAGATAACATTTTCAACAAAATTACACAATGCTTCTGACCTTACAATTTTTTGTCTCGCCCGCGGCGGCGGCGTAAACTTTCATGTTAAGTTTTTGTGATTAGGTCATTTTCTCAGTAACTATAAATGGTAGGTCAATGATATTTGGTAGGTTGGTCTTGAGTAGTACATGACAGTCTGCTATATGGTTTTTGTCTCTGACCTCAATTTCACGGTCCAATGAACATGTTAAGTTTTTGTGCTAAGTTTAATTTCTCAGTAACTATACGTGGTAGGTCAATGATAATTGGTATATAGGTTGGTCTTGAGTAGTACATGACAGTCTGCTATATGTTTTTTGTCTGTGACCTCAATTTTACGGTCCAATGAACTTGTTAAGTTTTTGTGCTTAGTTTAGTTTCTCAGTAACTATAAGTGGTAGGTTAATGATATTTGGTATGTAGGTTTGTCTTAGATAGTACATGACAGTCTGTCATATGGCTTTTGTCCTTGACCTCAATTTAACGGTCTAGTGAGCATGTTAAGTTTTAGTGATTAGGTCATTTTCTCAGTAACTATAAGTGGTAGGTCAATGATATTTGGTATATAGGTTGGTCTTGGGTAGTACATGACAGTCTGCTATATGGTTTTTGTCTTTGACCTCAATATCACGGTCCAGTGATCATGTTAAGTTTCCCAGTATCTTTTAATGTAAGGTCAATAATATTTGGTATTTGGGTTTGTCTTAAATGGAACATGACATCCTGCTGTTTGGCTTTAGCCCTTGACCTCATTTTCATGGTCTAATGAACATGTTTGGTTTATAGTATCTATCAGTGGTCACTGATATTTTTTTTTTTTTGGTGATTCATGACAGTCTGCTCTATTGCCTTTGTCACTTACCCTAATTTCACAGTCTATCGAATATGTTTTATTTTCTGATTTAGTCATTTTGAGAATTCACATCAATTTTGCGACCATGAAGGGACGGGCGAGACATCAATTTGGGTCCACACTTGTTTTAATATATTTAAAGTAACTTTACCAGCTAACATTTTGGTACAACTAATGATATCAGTTTGCACATACTTCATTAAAGCATCCACATTATTTATATTTTTTCTTTGTAGGGGCTAAAGTTATAAGCAAAAAGATAACAATCAAGCACTTAGAGGAAGTGACAGCAGTTTTACGCAGACCACCGCTTATTTGGGACAACATACATGCCAATGATTATGACCCTCGTAGGATATTTTTAGGACCATATGATGGACGATCACCAGAGATAATTCCATACCTAAGAGGAGTTTTGACAAATCCAAACACAGAGTTTGAATCAAATTATGTTGCTCTTCATTCTTTGGGACAATGGTGTAAATCAAACAGCACTGGTGTGAAAAGAGATGTTATCTTAGGTAAATTTACTAACATTACTAATGTAAGATATAATTGGTAACTAAGCAGATGAAAATCACAATTTCTTGAAATGCTATACTAAATGGATGGGACTCTTTACAAACTTAGAGAGTTGGATACCCTTAAAGCATGGCAATCTGATGTGTACCCCTTGAATAAGAAAACAATGATATTGGATGCCAGTGTGTTCTTTTCTAATTCTCATTTCTTTCAGCTAATTATGCACCCCAAAATGAAATGTATTATACATTAAAAATAGTCACCAATTTATTTTAGGATAAAATAGGTGAAGTTTAAAAAATTGCATCAGAGAAGTACATTATACATGTAATAGCCATGGAATGGTAGATATTCGATACAAGGTATTCTTGCCAACTTGCAATTTTTTTTTTATTTCAAAAGCATTATATCAATTAATTTAGAATGAGTTATTGTTTCTACTTGCAATATTTTTATTTGCAGCAAGGATTTTCATGTTAATATTTTGATATTTCAGATGCTGACAGATCAAGCCCTGTTATATCTGACATTAAACTAGAAACTGACAGTGATGTTGGGTCTTTTGAAGACATCCCATCATTGTTGGATACCAGGTACCAGCCAAGATCAGCCCTGAGAATAGCTCTATCTGATTGGATGGTTGAATTACAGACCAGTCGTGCCCCGCCTCATATAAGAACACCATTACCACCAGGAGCACCATTGCCCATTGTCAGTATGCCAGTGCCAGAAATGCAACAAAATAGCAATATGGTTGGAACAGCAAATGCAGATTCATTTATGCAGCCACCCATGATGGGAATCAATAATAGTCTATTGTCAACATCACCCCCATTATCTGATTCAGAATCTGATGCATCTGTAGAATTGGAGCCAATGGATTGTGTTGACACTGGTGATAGTTTACCATCGTCCTCAGTTCCATCCACTTCTGATCATGTTCAAGATTGGGCAAATGACAATAAAATGACTGTTGAGACTGAGTTGAAACAAGAATTTAGTTATGATGACTTACAAGTGGTTGTAGATTTCTTTTTTCTTCCTTTCGAACATGGGACAAAAAGTTGTCACTTACTACAAGATCTGCATTGGCTGAAATCAAATGCTCACATTGTGATGAAAAATAAAAAAGAAAGTAACCCTGAGGTAAGTTTCATGCATGTACTTTTATGCTGAACATTTGAGGAAAAAGTAGGATAAATTCTACTTGGAATGATGGAGTTTCACTGAAGGAAAGATCATATTTGTAGCAATGTTTACTTAGACTTGATGCCTAGAACAAAAATTTTGTGGTTAATAGTACATCATGTGCCCTGAAAATATACAAACCAAACAAGTAAAAGCAAAAAATGTTAAATTCATATCAGTTTATTTCGAGATCTGGGGCAAATATTATAGCAGTTAACATGAATTATAGATTTAACATGATTGGCATGTATCAAAAAATTTTAAGTCCTTTCATTGATTGCTTTGAGGTCCCAAAATATGTGTTTAAATGTCCTGCAAACTGATTGACCTTGCTTTCAATTCTTTAAATTAGATCGAGGTAAATTTCTTTCATGTTTTGACATATAACCTTTTGTGTATTTTACCTGTTACATTTGTTTTTAGGTTGAAGAATGGGTAACTAAAGCCCACAGTTTTGTAGAAACTGTTAAGAATGTTCGTGCAATATCAAAAAGACTTGTAGAGTTACCAAATTTTTCTGCTGTTCAAGAACTGTTTCCTTACCTGTGGGATTTACTTGGAATTTTGGAAACCTGTGCTGGATATATATCATGGTTAGGTAAGATTCGGGACAAAAATATTGTTGATTTGCAGTTTGTCCAAAAGCTATCTGAAGTTTGAATGTTAGTATACCTTTGACCTCAAGAAATGAGTTAACAAATAAGTGAATTTAATTTCATTAAGATATCTTCAATATTCAAATAGTTATGACAAGTATGTTTGTAATTCCTGTTTTTAAACGGAAATAATGGATTAACTTTAAGTTTTTTTTAACTAACTTCAAAAGGTTAACAGTTCCCTCCATATACTTAAGTTTGTACTTGGGCTGTTTTGGCAATGAAACTGGTTGCCAAAGTGTACTTCCCACCAAGCTAGAAAAGTTTGAAGTTGTAATTTAAGGTAAACCATTTCTGACAAAAATTTTAAAGTTTTGTTGCATCACACTATAAATTCTTACACATGATGACCATTTTGGTCTGTTTATTTCACAGGTTTAGGCCATGTTGTAAAAAAGACAACACAGCAACCACCAAATCCACAGTCGGGACCATTAACAGCAACAAGGCAATCATGTAAGAATCAATTATTACATAATACACTACCTACCAGTCATGCCAAAGCATCAGTGTAGTACACAGAATTTCCAATCTTTAGGTTAATCTTGCTTTTGCAGAAAATATAATTGAAATTCAAATAAAGACGCAGTATCTTTAAATGCTTCATATAAATTTTGGATTTCACCAAAATGAATTCAAGGAAATTGTTTGTGTTTTAGTTCATATCAGAAATTTATGACATTGTCTAGGAGAAGTGATAGAATTAGTGTCTTCACAGCTTACATAGAGGAGTACATGAGATTCCAACTTTTACATGCTATTTGTTGAACAATTAGAATATTAAAATTTATAAACTAAAAATAAAGAGTCTTGTCAGGCATTTTATTATTCTGAAATTTTAACTGTACTGAATTTGAAATTCAAATTTAATTGTTTAGGGTGTTTGTTGGACCAAGGAAAACAAAGAAGTGAAAACGAGCATTATTTATACATGTTATTGTGACATGTTTATTGAAACATGTGATCTCTTGAATATGTTTATATAAATAGAAATATATTAACAAGTAAGATATGTGGTAGTGTCTTAACCTAGTTGTATACTTAAACCAATTCAGTCATGATTATATGTGAAGTCACTATGATCACATGGTTTCGGAACAATGTCTGATTTCTTGCATTACATCAGAGCTTTCTGAAAATTTGATATTTAGCCAATAAAATGGCTTTATATTTTAAAAGAATTATTAAACAGTTTCTGAATTTAGATGCTGCTTCTTTATTTACCTAAAATGCCTGTTGAAAAAGTGAGGAAATCTGTCATACATACATTTATGCAAATCCAAAAAGAAATAAAATTTGAATATTTTAAACCATAACGTAGTTTTTGTTGGGGAAAATGAGGGCTTTGGGGGTTATACTGGCATGGCTGGATTTATACTATTGTATGATTAAATGCATTTTGACATTGATTACTAAGAAAGAGGCTTATCACTTTAGCAGTAAATTTACTTCAATGTAAAAGATTTAAAGTTTCTTCTGTGATAATTATGCATAAGTTCAATATTTCAAAATTAAAAATTTAAAGTTTTAAACATATGAAATACTTACTACACATAACTACACTGTCTTCAGAGAACTGCAGCATGGTCTGCTCTTATAGGCATAACTACCAAAGAACTAATCAGATTTTTTTTCTTTCTCTTTTATCTGCTACTAAATAGGGTGTTCACATGGTTACAAGGATGCCTTTATGAGTGGCGATCAAGAACCATGGGTATATCGAGGAGGTGTTCAAGGAGAACTTCAAGTATGTATACGAGGAAATCCCAGGACATGAAATCCTATGGTTCATTGGTTTGTAAAATGCTATAAACATTGAATGCAATGATTAAAAATTATTTTTCCAGCCATTGTGACGGCGCATGTCTAGCCATCTCAAGTCTTTTTTCCAGGTTGCGCAGCGTTGGTGCAGGCATAACTGATTTTTCTGTACAACTACATGTGTTTTAAGATGAAAGAATGAGAGCATGTGAACAAATGCAAGCTAGTGCATTATAGTAGCATGGACTTTCCACTTGAAGCACTTATAATATTCATTTGTAAAAAACTGAATTCAAATCCTTGTTTTTGTGAAGCAAAGCAGAGCTATTTAATTACAAATTTGACAAAACTCTTTTTTCCACCAAGTGTTTTGCTATTTCCTAATGCATTACTTTGAATGCATGTATTTATGTTTGATAGACCTAATGTTTGGTGTTTTTAATTGCAGATTAGTTGTGCTTTATAAAGTCAGTTACGCCTGCCATTAATCATATTCTTTGTTTCAGGTTAGCGCCATATAATATGCCTTTTATTTGAAGGCTAAGAATGTGCAAGTGTTTCAAACATCTTGTTCTTTAGCTATCAAGGAAAAAACATTTGGTCAAAAGAGCAAAGGTTGGTTCATCTTCTAAATATCAATAAATTTTTTGTGGAAACTGATGATAACTTGTACAGTGTTTTTGTTTCACATTAAGAACCAATCTTTGACAATATGATCATTTATGAACAAGGTTATCTAGAAGCATATGCACATTCTGATAGATAATTAAAAGTGAAACTTGAGATGGCAAACATGTGCAGTCATTTTGACAGCTTTAGGCTTTACCTTTATGTTTGCAAATTGTTGAGAAAAGAAAAATAAGATAATAAAATTGCTGAATAGCCGATTAAACTGCTTAAGTATTTTAAAAATAATTCATTTTTTTTAAAAAGGGGGGGAAATATTTTGGACATTAATTGAAGGGGAATTAAAATTGCTGTCACCTTAACTGCGCCTGCGTCTTGAAGAAAAGATTTTAAGCAAGATTTTTGTGAAAAGCATGAAGACGATGGACAGAAAATTGGTTCTTTTGAGAATCAAATTTCTGAATCCTGCCAACAAATTGTTTTTAATGTCAAAATTGTCTAATTTGGAAAATTTTTATTAAGATACTATTTAAAACTTGATACAAAAACCTTGCTTACGCTGGTCTTTTCTTGCGCTTCATTGTTGCTTTATAATATGTACTAATTGTGCTATATTATGTATTTACAGCAATTGATGCCAATTGACTTTGCACATGATCTGTTTCTGATACGTGCTCCAGAAGTTGTGTTGAACAAGTTCTATCATTACAGACCATACACGCCAGCAGATGAGGTATGATACTTGTAAATGGGATTGCATGATTTTGAACAATATGCTGCAGTTAAAAAATACTGATGTCATAGGTTATTCAATGTATTAAATAGCAATTTTAGTGGCTACAAATCACAGCCACTTGAAATTTTGTATGTGAATTCAATATTAGGTTCTATATTGCACTTATAGAAATCATGCTTGTCAGACATCTACTTCTTGTGTACCAACTTGGAATATTTTAAACCAATACTGTCAATAGTAAAAATTTTCCTAACCATTTTATAAGGAACTTCAAATCACAGCCACTTGAAATTTTGAGTGATACTCAAAGAGAGTGGTTCCATGTTGCACTTATCGATTACAGGTCTGATGGACATCTACATTCTGTTTACTGACTTGGAATATTTTCAACTCATACTATCAATGGTAAAAAATTTTGGAACTTTTCTAAATAACTACAAATCACATCTTGATATTTTGTATATGACTTACATGTAAGTATTAGGTTCCATAATGTGCATAAGGAATTCAGATCTGTCTGATATCTTCCAGTCCTCCTATGTAACCAACTTGGAAAGGACAAGGTGCGATAAGGCCCTGATTTGGCCCTAAATTTCGGTGATTTTTTAAGTTGCACCTGGATATTTTCTTTAATGTTGGTTTGAAAGTTCTGATACCACTTAAGGAAAAAACACAAAGTTTAGAACCCATGACGTCACAATAGGTACAGTTCTGACGTCATGTTGAAGCTACTTTTGAACATTTTCATAGAAATACAAGGAAATTGGCATATTTTCGAATGGTTTTTCTAATCGGAAATATAGAGCACATTCAAGAACCAATTAGATATTTTACCAAATTATTACAACAGATGCATTGGACCTCCCATATGAATATTTTTGTGGTTCTTGCCTGTGCTCTATCTTTCCTCTTAAGAAAAAAAGTAGTCAGAATGAGTCAAATTTGTCATTTTTTGAGAAAATGTGCAATTTGTCCCATTTTCTACACTGAAAAACTCTTTAATCGTACATCAATACTTGAGTAATCTGCCTTTTAACTACATGTATTAACCTATATCCATAGAACATTTCAACAATATATAATGTGAATTTTAGCAAATTTATTTTTTGAGGCCAAATAAGACCCTTACCGCACCTACTCCTTTGTGTACCCTACAACAGCAGTGTAGGCAACACACGTCTTCCATGGAAGACTCACAATTTTTACTATTATTTGGGTATTTTGTTTTTTTGCCCACTGAACATGTTCTAAAGTATGGTGTTGAAATCTTCAAACAAGAAAAAAGACCATGGATATACTCCATTGGTAGCGAAGTAACCAGTGATGGTTCCACAGGTTGAACCTAACTACTGTGAGAAAGACTTGAATGTATTTGTGTCGGAGCAATGAAGGTAAAGCAAATATACATGTATAATAAATCTGAAAGGAACAATTTTCATGTAAAGCTAACAACAATTTTTTTTTCCAGGCTGCTGTATATAACATATGTTTAAAGACTTGTGATGATGGTATGGATGGTACAGAAGTATTTCCAGGGTATCCAGATCTGATAGGGGACAGGTACTAAATCATATTTTTAGATAATTATATTATAAATCGTCCATTCGAGACCTGCAAAGGTAGTCGAGGACGTTAAACACCTCCCAGTTACTTAGGGGACATGTAAATTTTACTTTCAGCTTTAAAAAAAATGTACAAACTTTGATGGCATCGACACCCATGGGTCCAGTTTTAATAGTTCGAGGTAAAATCAAGGTTTAAACTTGACTACTAAAAGGGTTCCAGGCATACATGGCATTCGAAATGTTGCAGTCAAAGGTCTACTTTAATTGAAATTTAGAATTCTTTTTTGTGACAGTCAAATGTGAATCCCAGTAATAATCATTGTTTAAATTAGATGGCTAATCTTTATGCTTTTTGGATATGCACATCGTACATTGGATCAAGCACTGTTTAGTATTAGTCATTAAGATAAATCGTGCTAAAGAAATATCAGATTGATTTTTATACAACCGCAAAAATTTTGCGGTCGTATTATGTTATGGTGCAGTCGTCGGCGTCTGTGGCCAGCATAACTTTGTTTCTAGTGGACGGATTGTTATCAAATTTTAGTATGATGTTTGTTGGCACAAGCTTAAGCCCGGGTTTTAATTTCGCGTTCCCTGCCCAACCCGTTTTTGAAAAAGAGGCAAAAAAGGGGCCAAAAAGGGGTAAAATTAGGTATTTTCGTGTCTGTGGACAGCATAACTTTGGTTCTAGTGGGTGGATTGTTTTCAAATCTTAGTATGATGTTTTTTGGATTATTCTTGAGAAAAGTTTTTTTCCTTGAGGTTTTTGCCCCACCCATTTCAGAATTAGGGGCCAAAAAAGGGTTAAATNTTATCGATTACAGGTCTGATGGACATCTACATTCTGTTTACTGACTTGGAATATTTTCAACTCATACTACATGTATCAATGGTAAAAATTTTGGGAACTTTTCTAAATAACTACAAATCACATCTTGATATTTTGTATATGACTTACATGTAAGTATTAGGTTCCATAATGTGCATAAGGAATTCAGATCTGTCCGATATCTACCAGTCCTCCTATGTAACCAACTTGGAAATTTGTGTACCCTACAACAGCAGTGTAGGCAACACACGTCTTCCATGGAAGACTCACAATTTTTACTATTATTTGGGTATTTTGTTATTTTTGCCCACTGAACATGTTCTAAAGTATGGTGTTGAAATCTTCAAACAAGAAAAAAGACCATGGATATACTCCATTGGTAGCGAAGTAACCAGTGATGGTTCCACAGGTTGAACTTAATTACTGTGAGAAAGACTTGAATGTATTTTGTGTCGGAGCAATGAAGGTAAAGCAAATATATAATAAATCTGAAAGGAACAATTTTCATGTAAAGCTAACAACAATTTTTTTTTCCAGGCTGCTGTATACAACATATGTTTAAAGACTTGTGATGATGGTATGGATGGTACAGAAGTATTTCCAGGGTATCCAGATCTGATAGGGGACAGGTACTAAATCATATTTTTAGATAATTATATTATAAATCGTCCATTCGAGACCTGCAAAGGTAGTCGGGGACGTTAAACACCTCCCAGTTACTTAGGGGACATGTAAATTTTACTTTCAGCTTTAAAAAAATGTACAAACTTTGATGGCATCGACACCCATGGGTCCAGTTTTAATAGTTCAAGGTAAAATCAAGGTTTAAACTTGACTACTAAAAGAGTTCCAGGCATACATGGCATTCGAAATATTGCAGTTTGAGGCATCAAAGGTCTACTTTAATTGAAATTTAGAATTCTTTTTTTGTGACAGTCAAATGTGAATCCCAGTAATAATCATTGTTTAAATTAGATGGCTAATCTTTATGCTTTTTGGATATGCACATTGTACATTGGATCAAGCACTGTTTAGTATTAGTCATTAAGGTAAATCGTGCTTAAAAGAAATATCAGATTGATTTTTGTCCGTTAATTTTATCTTTGTCAGTTTATTGCAACATAACGGAAAGAAAATCTGAGAAAATAATGTTCTTCCATGGAAACCGAGTCAGTTTTGTTCCAACTGAAGTGTTTACCTTAAAATAAAGTAGTGGATAATATGTCAAGTATGTAGATTGAATTTTATGTTACAACTTACAAAGTACATTGTAATGTTCACTTCTTATCTACAACAAAGGCATACTTATCTTCAAAAGTCAGATAATGTAAATATAAGATGTTCCTTTCAGAATAATTGGAAGCATGGTGACTTTGAGTTCAGAGTATTGCTTTGTTGTTGAGGATGAGGAAGGCATTTGTGGTTATGCATGTGCTGCAGTAGACACAAAAGTATTACAACAAAAGAGTAGTGTATCATGGATACCAGAAATGTGTAAGAAGTATCCTAAAACAGACAAAGGAGAACTAAGTCCAGCTGATGTAAGTACATCTGATCTGGAAATGTAAATAAATTTTGGAATATTGTTATATAAAGAACAAAACATGGTAAATGTCGACTTGGCTGATAACAGAGAAAAACATTTTAAAAAGTGTCTGGAGAAAAGCCTTCAACAATGAGTATAATTTCAACTGTAATACAAAGGTATAAATAAAACTGATTATCCTCTTTATGCACAAATGCACTTGTTTGAAAAAGATGTTTGCTTTTGAAATGTACAATGCAAGTCATACTAGACAGTTAAAAGTTTTTGCAGTTAACTACTGTTCAATGAGTTCTGAATGATAGGTGAATATAAATTTGTTTTTCTTTTTGCAGATTTTCTAAAATTGTAGTTAAATAAATAGACCATAAACAATAATGTAGAAGATTTCTTTAATATATAGAAAAATAAAACCCACAACAATTTTTTGGAACAAATCTTATTTCATTTTCAGGAAGTGATATCTAGTTTCCATGGTGATCAACATTTACTACCAGATTCAATATATTCAATGTATCCAGCGTGTATACGTGTAGACTTCATTCCTCCACGTGTTATTGATCATTCTGTACCCAAGAGATTATTAGCCTGTGCTATGTCTGCCCTGAAAACAAATGGTGCTGCTGGCATTCATGTTGAAATGAACATTGGAGACAAATCTATGATTGACCATTACCGTGGATTGGGATTTGCTCAGCTCACTGTTCCAGACATAAAATCTGATGATATTGTATATTTAGGTCGAGTCATTGCATAACTTGTTATTTACATAAACATTCATGGCTGTGATAGATGTGAAAATCTGCAATATGTGCAATTTAATCTTGTTATCATGCTGAAAATAATAATGTGTCATTGAAATATCTTTAGAAAAGTGTTTTTGTTGATTTTCTTGTAAAAAAAACTGTCAAAGATATGTATTCTTTAAATCATTTATTTAAATTGTGTTTCAAGATCAACAACTTTTTCTCCACATTTACTAGTGTTAATTTCATTTACTCTTCATGTTTTTATTTTTTAGTCATTCCAAATATTAAAAAAAAAAAATATTGAACGAAAAAGTGTGTTTATACAATGTAGGTGGTTAAGAGGAAAAGATCAGTGAATATCATATGTATTGTAATATATTTATTATCATGTTGATGTTTGAAATATGAAGTTGTTTTCATTGTAGAAATATCTATTCATTGTTGACAAATCACTAAAATATCATGTTGGTAACAATAAAAAAGAAAGAAATTATTTGTTTTTATGTTCATTTACCTGGCAAATCTGTTATTTGCTTTATTTTTAACAAATATGTAAAATTATAGAATGGGTAAATATCACAAGACAACAAACACATTCAAGGCCTAAAAAAATGAAATGTGGAAATAGTGACTGATTCTTGAAACTTCACATTTGTAAGAAAACAATTATGTACATATCATGTAGCTCTGTGTGGAGCATGTCATTAGGAGAAATAGGAAACAAAAACAAAAAAAGAATTTCAACACAGTTTGTCAACTACTGTAAAAGGGGATATTTTCACGATCTTGTTTCCTAAACCTATTCGTGGGGTTTTATTTTCACGATTCTCACTTACCTTTCATTACGTTTGTAATAAAAACAAATTTACGTGAGGGAAAATTTTCGAGCCAATCGCTAAATTAGCGAAAATAAACCCTCGCAAAAATTTCCCCTTTTACAGTATATAAAGAAGATAATCAAATTTAAAGGCTACAAAAGATTTGGGCAAAGAGAGAACATAACTTTATTTGGGTATATGAAGTGGTTAATACTGCCACCATGTGGCTAATGTATACATATTGTAAGGGGCTGGATGTATAAACATGTAAAAAGAGGATTGTCAAGTGATCTTACTCTTCCGACATTTACAACGGATTGAATATCAATACACGTCACTATTGAAACTGTTGAGGCTTAGTCATTGGTGTATACTTACTACCAAAAGTAGCAAATCTGAAGTTTGCATATCAAGTTAAGTTTTTGGTCTAATAGCTGAAGATAGCTGAAGAAAGTTAGCTGAAAAAATATTTTGTATGAACTACAGAATTCTGATGGCAATGAAATCAACATGAAAGGAACATGTCTATTATATTCACCACTCGAATTTCGTATGAAAATGTACCTCACATGGCTAAAGCTTTGGTGATCCTTTGCCTTTGGCTATAGTTTGGGTGATCCTTTGCCTTTGGCCATAGCTTGGGTGATCCTTTGCAATTGGCCATAGCTTGTGTGATCCTTTGCAATTGGCCAAAGCTGGGGTGATTCTTTGCAATTGGCCATAGCTTGGGTGATCCTTTGCAATTGGCCATAGCTTGGGTGATCCTTTGCAATTGGCCATAGCTTGGGTGATTCTTTGCAATTGGCTATAGCTTGGGTGATCCTTTGCAATTGGCTATAGCTTGGGTGATCCTTTGCCATCACTGTGTTTGTTGTACTTCCATCACACACTTACCATAAGCTTTTTGTCCCCCCCCCCCCCACAACGCAGAGCGGGGACATAGAAATGCTGTGTGTCCCTTCGTCCATCACACTTTCTTGTAAGTGCTCTCATGCCTACAAATTATAACGGATTTTCATGAAATTTATACCAAATGTTTATATCACTAATACCTTGGTCAAGTTCGAAAATCAGCCTTGGTCGATACTTTTTGACAGAGTTATGGGACTTTTACCAAAATCATGTCTCTGTTTTATCAAAAAATGACCTTGTAAGCGCTCTTATGCCTATAAATTTGGACGGATTTTCATGAAATTTATACCAAATGTTTATATCACTAATACCTTGGTCAAG
>MJUU01072710.1:8396-38012 GCA_002080025.1 Modiolus philippinarum
CCATCAGAGATGCATGCACATGCAAGGTTAGATGATCCTACCATGTACAGTGACTGAGATCTGAACTCGGACGTGAAGTTGAATGTTAGTCACTCAAGCAGAAAATATAGGTCACAGTGACCTAATTTTGCCGGGATGCTGACCTCCCATCAGAGATGCATGCACATGCAAGGTTAGATGATCCTACCATGTACAGTGACTGAGATCTGAACTCGGACGTAAACTTGAATGTAAGTCACTCAAGCGGAAAATATAGGTCAAAGTGACCTAATTTTGCCAGGAGAGACCTAATTTTCTTGGAGGCTGTGAGTTAGCCCAAGATGCACCTGCATGCAAAGTTTGATGACCCTACACTGCATAGTTACTAAGATATATACCCAAATGCGGACGCGGACGCGGACGCCGGGGGTACTCCAATAGTCCCCCTCAACTTTGTTGAGGCGAACTAAAAATTATACTGCATTTTCTTGGCAATATATATATAAATGGTTTCAGCACCTACTTTACATAACTCTCGAAAATTAAAACCACTCATCAAGATACTTGACCTATTATTAAAAATAATATAACATTAATTCCTATTTTTTCTAAAGTGTGTAAAATATTACTTATCTCTGTGATAATGTTTTTTTTGCCACTGTAAACATTCATTTCACTTTAACATTTGACCTTGTCATAATTATTATGTGACCTTGACTGTGAAAATTCACTTCGGTTTAATTTAATGGATGTAGTAACATTACATAGTTTGCAATCAATTTTTATGAGGTCACCATGTATTTCCTATGTCAACTTTCAGAAGAATTTAAGGGTATAACTCTTAATATATCCAATATTTTCTAAGAGGAATGCCTGACATTTTATTTCGCTCTATACATAAACTTCCTACTGCCATATCAGTCTTTAAACTTGCAATGTCAAAAACTTAAGTCATTTTAAAAATAACTAGAGGTACTGTGGTCCACTGGGCCACAAATGAATACCCCCGCATGCCCAATATAATAAGAAGTTTGATCTTTAAAGTCAACTGCGTCATTTAATGTTATTCAAAAAACTTAATTTAGGCTAAGTATCAACATACCAATGTATCGGTAAACAGGAAGTAGTAGCGCAACAAACCTGAAAATAGCTTACACGGTACAACTCATCATCATGAAGCTCCAGACCAAATATGAAATCATTTCCATTTTTGGAAGAAGAGAAAACTTTGACGAAAAATTTTCATTAGTAGTGGTATATGAAACTAAGTATTAATGTATCTGCAAACAGGAAGTAGTAGCGCCACAAACTTGAAAATAGCTTACACGTTACAACTCATCATTATGAAGGTTGAGAATAAATATTAAATCATTTCCACATACAGAAGCAAAGAAAACTTTGACGAAAATTTTCATTAGTAGTGGTATATATAACTAAGTATCAATGTATCGGTAAACAGGAAGTAATAGCGCAACAAACCTGAAAATAGCTTACACGGTACAACTCATCTATATGAAGCTTGAGACTAAATATTAAATCATTTCCACTTATAGAAGCAGAGAAAACTTTGACGAAAATTTTCATTAGTAGTGGTATATGAAACTAAGTATTAATGTATCGGCAAACAGGAAGTAGTAGCGCCACAAACATGAAAATAACTGACACTGTACAACTCATCATTTGGAAGCCTAATGCTAAATATCAAATCATTCCCACCTGTAGAAGCTGAGAAAACTTTGACAGTAAAAGTGTTACGGACGGACGGACGGAATGACGGACGGACGGACGGACGGACACCACCATCACTATATACCCTCCGCTTTTACAAAGCGGGGGTATAATAAAATACTGATCAGCAGCCCTTTTCACAAAAAATCTTAAAATAAAATTTAGTCCTCAGTCTTTAACATTTCATATTGACTTGCGATTAAAATTTGTAGTAAGATTTTTTGTGAAAAGGGCTGCTGTTCTGTAAAGAGTTTCTTAAGGATTCAGTCATACCCAGTCTCTGGACTTTGATTCATGTATATTGTGCATCATTTGTTCTTAGGTAACTTCAACTGTACGTTACGACCTAGTTTCTCTTGGAGGCTTTTTCAACCAATTTGTGTCTCTTCCCATAGATAAAACTAGAAAATGTGTCTGTAAGACATGGATGCGCCGCCAATAAATTTATGGCAAAAGATAACCCAAGTCACTCAAACATAAAATATAAGAAAAAGTCAATTAAATGTCTATGATTCGGGAAGTACTGATCAAGATGATTAATTTGCTGAAACAACATTGTTTAATAATGTGAAGTTGTAAAGAAATCGACCTACTCATAATTTGACAGAAGTCATTCATGCATAAAATGCAGGTTATGGACACCAAATTGTTAGTGAAACGGGTAGTTCTTCTATAGATGAATGTTTCAGTGAAATAGCATGATGCTACAATACATAGTCATTGAAAAACAGACTTAAATGCAAAAGTTTACCAAAGTCACTAAAGCATAAAATGTAGGCCAAAGCCACCTAATTGTCAATGATTTGTGTAGTACTCATCAAGGCAATTAATTTGATGAAACATCATTGTCCTATAATGTGCAGTTTTTAATGCAAAACTTAACCAAAGTCACTGAAGCATAAAATGTAGGTCAAAGCCACCTAATTGTTAATGATTTGGGTAGTTACTCACCACCTAATTGTCAATGACTTGGGTAATACTCATCAAGGCAATAAATTTGATGACACATCATTGTCCTATAATGTGTAGTTGTTGAGAAATGGACTTTAATGCAAAACTTAACCAAAGTCACTGAAGTGTAAAATGTAGGTCAAAGCCACCTAATTGTCAATGATTTGGGTAGTACAGTCAACTCCATTTAATTGCATACCTCTTAATAGAATATTTCTCTTAATTGCATACAATTCTGCTGCACAAAACCATTTACTATATGCTTCTATATTATTCATTCCTTTTAATTGCATATTGAATAGTTAAGAAATTCCTGTTAATTGAATAGTTTCATTTTCAAATCAAGACATATTTTGTGAAATTTAACATTAAAAGTATATATTTTTAGCAAATTATTCTGAAAAACTAATTAAAATGAGATATCTAATTATGAAATGTCAAATCAATTAATAATTTTGTAAAAACAGACTGTAATCTATGTGTTTGTTTAATGATTAACTCATCATTTGACACTTTTCAAGTTAATTGACATGTTTTTACAGCAATATTGAAAACTCCTCTTGATAGAATATTCCTGTTAATTGCATATTTTTTCCTGACAAATAAGGTATGCAATTAACAGGAATCATCAAGGCAATTAATTTGATGAACATCATTGTCCTAAAGCATGTAGTTGCTGAGAAATGGACTTTAACTTAACCAGAGTCACTCAACCATGAAATATAGGTCAAATTATCAAACTGTCCAGTGAACTATGTAGTACTATCCAAGGTCTACCTACTGGTTTACTATCATTGTTCTATACCTAACAGTATCTGAAAAATGGACTTAAACGCAAAACTTAATCGTACGGACGTACGGACAGACGGACAAGAGTACATTTAACACTATATGCCCCTTCCACATTCGAGGGCGGGGCATAATAAAAACATTTGGAGGACAAAATGCAAATAGAGTTGAACTTCGATATCTCGAACTTCAATAACTGGATGTCTTGAATCCTTTTTCTGGACCCTTACTTCAAATTTGAACACAATTCGACCTGGGTAACTGGAATGCCCCTCTAGCTCGAACTGTTTTTTTCAGTCCCTTGGGTATTCGAGCCATTGAAGTTCGACTGTACCAATATTCACCTTCTGTTTCTATATTTAGTACAACCAGGTTAATATATTCACATATAAACCTAAAAGGGAATACTGACTTTATCCATGGTCAATATTAATGTGATCAGGTCTTTAGACATCGACATATTTGAACAATTACCTGTATGCTTACAATACATATAGCTAAAATCTCTAAAAGTTTAAACTTGTTATCTTAAACTGAATGGTTAATTTCTTGGAATCTGAAATTATAAAACAATGTACATATAAAACAATTCCTTAGATGGAAAACATTTATATAAAATTCACAACAGACAATCAGGCGAAACATTTGTTGGTTATCTCCCTTTACCAAGTTAGTTATATATGGTCAAAGTGGAGATAATTTTTACAATTCCAATATCAAAAGAGGCTATTGATATGATTGATTTTCACTTTGACCATATATAACTAACTTGGTACAGGGAATGACAAATATTCTGACTTGAGCCTCAAACCAGACCTGTCAAGTTTTAAAACCTGACTTGCATGAGATTTGCCAAAATTGTCAGAGATCAAAGGAAAAAAATCACAGGAATTTGCCCTAATTTGAGTGAGTTTCTGTCAAACCACAAATTATGAGGAGATTTATCATGCCATTCTACAAAGTACAAGAATGAGGTGCTAGGTTCATTATAATGATGTGATTAAGTCTCTTTATCACACAGCATTCAATTATTCTTTCTAAAACCAACAGTCTATTACAAATCCTCTAAGATATGTCATCCACTGTGACATCCAAATTCTCAAAGCTAGGAAAACAAAGAAAAGGAAAAATTTGCATTTTGGAAAGAGAAATCATTGCGCTCTAATAAAATGAGAATCTGCAATGCCCATCTTTTGATCACTTGAAATTTTCAGCTTCAAATTTGGATTTCTGAAGATGACCATTTCAACAACTAATGCCTCTTCAGTGCAGATAAGGGGGTATTACCCCCCTACCCCCTTGTCCACTTTTTATTTAATTATTATTTTTTTTTTTTTTGAAATTTGAAGTACAAGTCCAATATACCATTACTTTTGAGTCCATGATGTCCATTTAGTGGACTCAAGTGGTCAAGTCCAAAGTATGCCAAAATAAGGCCACAGTCCCGAGTCCAAAAAAGGGGGTTATAAGATAAGACAAACACAAAATGTCAAAAAGTATGTAAAAAATATGAAAATCTCTCTAACCAGCTCAGGACAGTCTCCTCAAATACAAAATCAAATTTTAAACATCTTAATCAAAATTCGTAAAACTATTTGACAGCCTTAGGACAGATAAATACTAACCAAGCCAAAATAAAGATTTAATATCATATCACCAATACTGGACGGTACAGGATGGTCACAATGACCGAGTAACTAATTTACCAAGTGATGATGTTATCTTGTCATAATAATGACATCAATAATATACCGAATAACAAGAAAAGATTATTATTTATTTACAATATAAAGACTGACCTGACCCAAGAAAGGTTGATAAAGGGGAGGGGTCATAATTACTATTATTTATGTTTGCGGAAAATATATTGCCTCAGGACACAAGATGATGATGTACCATTCAAAATTAAGTAACACTGGTTTCAGGTGTTGTGTATTAGGGTAGAATTTCATCCTTAATAGGTATTTAAAAACTTGAAAACATGCTTAATTAGGTGTAAATTGGAATGACAAAGAACGATATACTTATTTCAATTGTCATAAAACACCATCCTCGAGGGGCTATAGGGTAGATTCAAGTGTAGATAAAAACCCTAATATTTATGAAACAAATATCGAATACACAAGAAAGTAAACAGAAAATATGTTGATTTTGGAAGTACTGTTGACATTCAGTTGTTCATGTTTGGGCATCTAGTCATTTGATAATGTGAGACTGCTGTTAAGGCATCCTGAGTTTAAGGGTTTTCTGTTTATTGCCAGTTTAGAGACTGCTGTTAGCAGTTCTGTCCTTGGCAGATTTTATGATTGTTGTTCAGAATTTTTGCTTTTGGCAATCTTTTTTTTATTGCTGTTTGGGCTCTCTGCTTTTGGCTGATTTTTGGGACTTCTATTCATCAAATTGTGTTACCTGCCCCTTATATGCATGAAGCTTCAGCAGAACTGCTAATTAAGAGACTAGAACCTTGCCTGTTCTATCCCTTGGGGAATTTGGTTTTTGTTCTTTGGCAATTCCTCTTAAAGTTGTTTGTGCTTTTCTCTCCATTCTTGGCTGAATCATGGCTTTCTATTCTTGGTAAATGTTTTAGATTCTTAGTTGATTTTTAGGAATGTTGTAAGGGGTTTCTCTTTTTGGCATATACTAAGGGATTGTAGTTCAGGTAGCTGCTCTTGGCAGATTTTCAGTATTGCTTTTTGGGCTTTGTTTTCTTAGAAAGATTTGGGGTTTTTGCTTAAGCTTGCTGCTCATTCCTGGTCGATTCTAATGGGCCATTGTTTGGACTATCTGCTTTTGGCTGACATTTGGGTTGCTATTTAGGCATTCTGTTCTTGGCTGATTTTTGGGCAGCTGTTTATTAAGCCTTCTATTCTTGGCTGAATTTTGGGCTGTTGTTTCAGCCTGATATTTTTGGCTCTATTTTTGGGCTGTTGTTTTCGGGTTCTCAGATCTTGGTTCATTTTTTGGACTATTGTTTGAGCTTTTGTCTTTTGCTGACTTATGGAAATAACTTCTTCTGGTGCTTGGTTCAAATTTACTGATACATTTGATCAAGCTGTATATAACATTCAATTTTAATACAGCAAAATGCTGCACAAATTGTTGGTCACAGACCTGTCAGAACTCAATAAGAGGAATCAAGTTCAAGTTCAAGTTCTTTATTAAGACAAAAGACCCCAACAGGGGTATGTGAATACAAATAACATATATACAAACATATATTGTTGGAATAAATGAAGACACAGCATTGTATTTACTTATTAAAATACTTCATTATAAAGTATGGAAGGCAATTGTTACAATAATCATTACACCTTGGATATCCCCAATCTGAATTAACTCCCCTTTAATTATTGCATGTCTCTATACAGTACATGTGCCCTATTTTGGTTGAAAACTTCAAAAAAAAAAATAAAGCTAACATTGTGTAAAGTATATATTTATATACATTTTTTGCTGTCTTTGGCGTGAAATTTAATCCATGTTTGTTCAGAAATTTCCATCCACAATTACTCAAACTCAAGTACAAAATGTGTACTGAATTTCAAATAATTTTTTTCCTGCTAAAATTATAGCTTTCATGGCTAAAATAATAAATTTGAGAATGGTTCAGATGCTTCAGATTACGTGTCTGATAACAGCTAATATTAGGTAGTTAAGTTTCTGTAAATGAGTTATGTAAACAACTTATTTTCTTCTCCTATTAACTTTATGAGATCATATTTATTATACAAATTTGTAAGGGTGGACAGGGGAGCATTTTCAAAAATAGTAATGGTGGATTACATGATACCCCACCACGTTTCACAAAATTTCGAAGTATCAAGGGGCATAACTCCAGAACCCCTTAGACCTCTGAACCCATATTCAAACTCGACCTGAGTTTTGTGGTGAACAAGCTACATACCAAGTTTGAAGACTGTATGTTATTCCGTTCAAAAGTTATCAGTCGGAAAACTTCGGGGGACGGACAGACAAACAGACGGACAGATGGACGACGGACACACGACTGAGGGTATCACATAATACCACGCCACTAAGTGTGGCGGGGTATAAAAAGAAAACAATTAAATAAGAGGCCTGGATCTCAATGTTAAAGGGTCCCAAGTATATTAATAGACTTTGAAGTCGACAGTTGTGATCCAAAGTTATACTATGTGCATGTTACCTGCAGTTAACAGCAATGCTGGATAGAATGCAAATCAAAAATTTTAAGGGAACCATCAAGAGACCTTTTGGCCTTAGTTTTGACAGCATAGTTTTAGAATTTCCTTTACCTTACAAGGTAACCCATACAGAAATGACAGAGGGAATCAACAAAAATCCAATGTCAAATAATCTCCTCTTCCTGGTTTCGGACAATAATTACATTCCTTCGTGCGCATCTCCATATAGTGTCCTTCCTTTGTGTAAAGTTTCATCAAAACCCTTCCAGTGGTTAAGAGGAGTTGCGCTTATGAGGTAACCCATACTGAGGGAATCAAAGAAAAGTCAGTCAAATTATCTCCCCTTCCTGGTTTCTGACAATAACTATATTCCTTCATGCACATATCCATATAGTGTCCTTCCTTCGTGTAAACTTTCATCAAAATCCTTCCAGGGGGTTAAGAGGAGCTGTGCTTACAGTAAGTGTGGACAGAAGGACAGACAGACAAGGTGATTCCTATATACCCCCAAACTTTGTTTGCGGGGGAGGGGGGTATAATTATGTTATCAGCTGGTAGGAATCTTGGATGTAATGTGGAGTTACCAGGCACATTTTTCAGTGAGGGACAACTAAGGACAATTATTGTTACCAAGTTCGCTTTGGATTGACCAAGTAGTTTCAGAGGAAAAGATCTTTGAACATGTTTTAAATTCCCATAAGGTCCAATGTTAAACTAAGTTCCCACAGACAGCCTTCTTGAATGAGAAAGGCTTGCATAATTTTTAATGGACAACCCTTGGAATATTGTTTAGATCCTATTGGCTTTGTGGCTTCAGAGGAGAAAATCTTTGAACTCTTTCCAATAATATGGGGTCAAATCTTAAAATATGATAATTGCTGGCAGCAATCTTGGATGTGATGCAGAATTGCCGGACATATTTTTTTAAAGGAGTCAAGTAAGTACAAATGTGACCAAGTTTGGAACCAATTCCCCAAGGATCCATCTAATATTATTTTGACAAAATCTAGATCCAGTTCATCTTTTGATTTTGCTCTGGATGAAAAGTTTACAACTCGTCTGCCTATGAGGACACAAAGTGTGATGATAAAAGCTTACCCTGGCTATATAGCCAGTTGAAAAAAAATTATAACAATCTTCTTTTGCAATTTTCCACATACAGCCAGCATTTTTGGAAAAGATTTTGCCTAAAACTAGCATCGCTTCAATCCGGATTGTTTCATTTTTTTCTTCTTTTTGCATTTTCAAAATCATGAAGAACACATATAGAATATGTCTATAAGAAACAGATGCCCAGCAAACAAATTTATAACAATAGATAACCTAAGTCAACCAGGCATAAATCAGGCATAATCTGTCAACCTCAAATTAAAACAGTCGTTTCTTTTTTACAACAGTCATTAGAACTGAGGAGAGGAGACAAATAACTGTTTTATATTGTAAACATTAATTCTTTTATGTTTTGTTATTATAAATGTGATGTACTACAACCAAAATGGGCTATAAGTATTTGAATAAAGTTGAATAAATCATAAAAATTAATTCCCCAATACCAATTAAACTGAAACTATGACTGGAACTAAACAAAGTAATAGGTCAAAGTTTAAAATATTCGACATACAGCAAGCATTTTAATTCAGCATTTTTTGTGCCAGAGTAAATTTGTTCTAAGCATATTAAATTTGAATAAACATTGCATGTCTCTTTCATTGAAATATGAAATGACTTTAAAATTGATTGTCAAGAAATTTACAATGCAAACGTTTACATGAAGTCATATCAATTTCAATAATCAACCATAATCTCTTCAAGACATAAGTATTATAAGTAGAGGTCGTGTGAACTTTAAATAAAAGCACTTTAGTTGAAGTGTACATGTAATTGTAAAATCCTTAAAAGTACTTAAAACAAACAGTAACCACTTGAATAGTGTACTTACACCAAAATTTGTAATTGTTTTGAACAACAAAGGATAAAAACATATTATGAACAAAATATGGTTCATTTCCTTTTTCAAATCAGTCAAACCTTTATAAGGCCATTCATGTTTGGAAAGGGGATTTGCAAAAACAACAAGTTGAGAAGTGTTATATTTCCCTAGCCCAAAAGGCGATAGAAATTGTATCTCAAGACATTTTTTTTCGCAAATCCCCACACCAAGCATGATATATCCGTTTAATCCTACCAAATGACTTAATGTAAAATTTGCAGATTACATGTTCATGGTTTTTTTTTTTTAATTTTACAAGCATCTCAGTGGATGGTAAAAGTGGCCAATTTTTCAGCAAATACCCTGACAGAGGGCAAAAAGTGACAAATTTTTCATGCAAATACCCAGCTGCATCAAAACTTGTTTGAAATGCCATGGATTTATAAAAATACACTGATTGTTGACCAATCAAATTGCAGCATTCTTTCATAAGGTAGAATTATGAGAAAAAAATCCCTTGAATTTCAAACCACTCCTGCCACGATTTTTCAACCCCTTAAAAATTTTTTTTATATTTTTTTGATTATTTTTTGGTCATTTTCTAAAAATTTCGAAGGGAATGTTATACAAGACTGAACAAAATTTGTGGCACCTCTTGAAAAATGAATTCTAGCATGACATGTGAAAGATACTTTGCTTGACCAAAACAAAAGGACTCAGAAGTTGCACTTTCTCATTTCAGATTTACTGCAATTATTGTGTAGGATGTAAAACAATTTGGCTTTTTCAACTGACAAATCAGAACTTTAATTATAAACAAAGTACTTAAGATTCTTTATCCGCACCCTGATTCTTAAAATAAGACTCCATTCAAAATATCATCTGGAATTTTAAATACCATTTATTTTTTCAGGTGATGGGCGGAAAAATACAATGAGGCAAGTGATATACTGACATAATGCAGACAGTTATCTATATTAGTTGCACAATAATTAATTTTTCAGAAATTATCTGCAGACGCTGCATTATAAATGCATCAATCAAAACAAAATGCCTATGTAAATATTTTTTTTAACGAAATAATAACAAATGATGGGTGTATTTAAAAAAATGCAAAGTATTGTGCAACTTTATAATATATTAAGGTTATAAAATTATGGATTGATATTTGTTAGAAATAGCAGCCTGTCCCTCTACCTGAGGTAAAATTATTTTGGCAAGGGCACGCTAATATATTCAAAAGATTATACAAACATACTCATATGCATTTACTCCATATCCTTTTAATATTTAATAATGTTTTACATTTCTAACCATGTAGACAAAGTAATTAAGATGGTCTAATGAGTAAAGAGAGGTAACTCTAAGTTTTTCTTAGTGACGAAAAGCAACAAGTGTCCTTAGCAGAGGAACATATGAAATGTCAAATAACTTATGTGCACATTTTTACTGATTGTATATAGTGCATGCACCGGCTTTTATATCGCCACAGACGCCACCTTAGAAACCAGGGAAAATATTGGTGATGGGTTTAGAAAAGAATAAATTATGTGGAACTATTTAATGTTTTGATAAGTCACCTTAATTTTTAAACATGGGTGGTGTTAACGAGGGAAAGCTGTTAAAGAGACTTGACAACAAGGGAACACTGTATATTTTGAATTTTTCTTTAAAATATGTCTTGCAGCATCTAGTTTATGCCTTAAAAGGTATTTAATGTATGCTAAGTAACAAATCAATATTTCTTTTCATTTCAAAACTATAACAGTGGATTACTCATAATAATGTGTTTGTAATAACTCTTATCCATAATTTTTCATACTTATCATTCATATTTCTTTAAAAAAAAAAGTTGTTATGAAAAACCTATTAACCCCTTAATATTTTCTCTATAAGGCCTTCAAGTACATGTAAAAGTAATGACTAGTAATGGGTCATATCTTATGAAATTAAAAACTGGGATGCATTTCTACTCATATGTTTAGGTACATTGTGATAAACATGTTTATTTAACTGATTATTCCGATTTCGTTTGGTTTAACGCATTTAAATTTTTTTTTTTTAATTTTGGATTTCCTAAGTTTGGGTTCTAGTGCTGCTAATGAGGAATTAATTTCCGAAATGGCCATACAGCTCAATAAAATTATTGAAGTTGGAGTTAACATATGTGTTATAGTCTCATGTTCATTTACTCCATATCCTTTCGTAAAATATTAGGTACATCCTGTTCTTTCCAATGAACAATATGTTCAGCATGGCGAGCCACCCTCAAGGTTTGACTTCAACACAGTTATTGAGGCCAACATTAAACCCTTACCCTACTGACCCTGAAAAATTGGCCCTACCCAAATGATTACTTTTACCTTTCTGAAAAAATATTTTCACTCAAATCTTGAAAAAAGAGAGTAACTTCTTACCATTTTTTTGTAAAATTTTTTTTAAAAATCCTACTCAATATCATTAGGTAGGATTGGGTAAGGGAAAACAAAACATTTATTTAAGTATGGCCAGAAAAACTGACCTAATCAAATAAATTAAACTTGCTCAGTTCAACATGTTCAACATGATATTTAGGTCAATGTAACAGATGAGGGGGTGACACAAGGTGTCTGTTCTCCCATTTCCAACCTTTTTGGACATTTTTTTCTATTTCCCAAAAATTTTGAACCTCGTTTCCCAATTCCCAAATTTTTTTTTGTTTTTCCCATTTCCCACTTGTTATTTTTACCCATTTTCCTAATTTTTTTCCATCATCTTTCTCATTTCCCAAAATTTTTTACCCATTTCTTCCATTTCCCAAAAGCATGTCAACCCTCAAAACATGTGTTAGTCATGTGCTATCAAAGACCAACCTACATACAGAATATTAATGACTTCAACGCATGCACAACTGATTACTAGTTCAGAAACTGGTCTAACAACAAAAACTAAATCAAGCTATTGAGGTAAAGGTTGAAAGTCATGCATTACTCGAAACCAGCTTTCTTATCATTGACCTAACCACTTACAGCTGAGCAGAGTTTGAAATAACAGTCTGTCCGAGGCAGGCTAATTTTGACAGGGCAGGCTAATATTTACAAATCAAAGCTCCGATGGAGCTGAATCTCGAAGCCCTGAAAGTCTACACGTGGCAAAATTTCGTAGTCATCCAAAGAACTGCTGCATACGTCTGCATGTATTAAGTTATTCTGTAATACGTGAAAATAATCGGATTGTGTGATTTCGCATGTCAATTTCATTGCTATAAATATACACTGTCACAGGTAAGCAAATGTAATTTTCATCATTGACAAATTACTGCGTGATAGATTCGTTGATCCGAGACGCAACATAAAAAAACGAATAATTTGATAAACATGCATATTGTTTTCAATTTAATATAACAACACTGTATTCAACACAAGAAAATGAAGAAGTATAACTTAAAAACACAATGTATACGATTTTGAAAGAAATTTGTGCACTATATTTTATCGGAAGCACGGAGTTCATCTTTTAGAGCTGTTAATAGGCATGAAGCCTCACATGATTTTTTTTTCTTGTCATTTTAACATCTCTCCAGCTATTTCATGGCTTCGAGATAAATTATATAGCAAATATATAAAATGTTGAATTCAAGAACTCAAGGCACGAATTTGAGCAAGTTTTGAACCAAGAGTTGAGTAGATGATCGAACATTATGAACGTTAGTTACCACAATGTGAAATTGAGGTGGTTGAAAGCCATTTGAAAGTCATAAAGAAACTGATCTTATCACATTTTAAATTTTAACATTGTCACTTGACCTTAAAATACTTAAATAGACGTCAAGGTCGCGATTTTTGTATCGTCAGACTGAACTGATTCAAACTATCCACGGACCACATGTGATATACCTGTTGTGAGCAGTTGCTGTCATAATTATACTTTGGCACTCCATGGCGGGTGGGGAGCAAGGGAGTGACCTTGATATAATTTTTGTCAAGAATACCGTTTAAGTGCACGCTAGGGGCCTTCTTGAGGGGGGTGAATATTGTTCACCTCTGGTTGAAGACCCTCAGGCGACATCAAGATGTAAACAGGAATAAAAGCCCTGTCCTTGATAAACTGGAGTTTTCTATGTATCATTTGCGTTTTTGTCACATGTACATTCACTCCATATATCCTTTCGTTTTTCCTATTTGTAACCATGTGATTCTTTTCAGGATTTTGCCACAGTTGAGAAAAATTTAATCCTTGTTATATCATTTAAAGTTTAAAGTATGGCCAAACATTGATCTATCTTGACCAAACCGTATGACTTCACAGTGCTTTGCCCTAATTTTATGAATCAAAACATATCAATATACTTTTGGTGAAGGATTCAAAACTTATTAATATGTCCATCAATTAAGGAAATCACGAATGAAAATCAGAATGATGAAATCATTGAGTTTTCTTCTGATAAGACTATCTGGTTACCCCAATTCTTAATCTAACTACAGATCATACACAAGCACTAGAGTGACAATGTACTTTACCAGTAGGAAAAGCCACCTAGACAGAAAATTAACAGCAAAGAAGAGATCATTGGTGCACTTAGGCCATAAGATTGAGGACCATAGCTCTAGATGTCTTTTTTAATATTTTTAGATTTGGGGGCAACAATCTTAATATCAGCACAAGGGCATTAAGAGCTATGTTTCAGCAGCTAGAGCTGTCCGATAGCTGCATTTCTTGTACCCATGTAATTTCTTCAAGGATTCGAAGCCAAGAATGTTTTTGGTTTTTTTTTCTGTTTATACCGCATGCCTAGAAGGCAGGTAATCCAATCCCAAAAGGGATTACTACTCTTGCATAAATATTCTTACACAGATGAAGTTGTCTTTTCGGATGATGCAGTGTTAAAACTTGTTGACCTTTTCATTGAACAAGCGAAATGTTCTGCTAGTGCTATATTTTTAGTTTGCACGCCCTTGACCTTGTCATTTACTGATTACCATTTAAAAATGTAGATTTTACATATATCTTTTCTATGGTTACATATTCTTACACAGATTAAGTTGTCTTTTCGGGTGATACAGTGTTAAAATCGTTTAGATTTTTTCATTGAACAGCCACATGGCGCGCTCAACTTTCACTTTGGTATTCGGTCTACCTAAAACTAGTATCGCTTCAATCCCGATTGTTTCATTTTTTCTTTTTCTGTTTTTTTTTTGCATTTTCGAAATAATAGAAAAAGGTTAGTTTTTATTCCGAATGATTTATAGACTGTAAATTTTAATATAACCAAGTGTGGATCGTATTGCAAGGCATTACCAAGTACCCTACCGGTAGGACAAGGCTTATTACATAAAACAGAATGTTAATTAAGATGTTTTCTAAACCCAAGGCCAATAACTCGCATTAAAAATCACTTGACCGGAACCAAACTTAAACTTGATCTGTATCTCATTAAGGTAAACTCACAAACAACGATTTAGAAAACAAAAATGCGGAAAACTGACATTTTACTAAAATTTTCTAAGTCCAAGGCCCTTAACTCTGTCAAAAATCAGTGGACCTAAACCAAACTTATACTTGATCTGTAACTCATTTGGGTAGACTCACATACAAAATATCGGGTCAATACTTGCAGCGGGTTAGAACAAAAGTACGGAAAACTGATGCGGGACTGACAGACGGACTGACAGACGGACGTCGGACAGACGGACGGACAGGGCGCAAACCTAAAGTCCCCTTCGGCTATCGCCGGTAGGGGACTAATTAGAAATCTATTCTGTTCTGTTTCTTATGTATTACTTCTGAAATTAAATAAAAATTTGGTTGCATCAAAATAAAAAAAAACAAACAATACCAAGTCCCCTACCGGTAGAACAAGGTTTTATTGCATAGCAAATATTCGAAGTCCAAGGCCTGTAACCCCGTCAAAAATCAGTTGACCAGAACCAAATTAAAACTTGATCAGTAACTCATTCAGGTAGACTCTCACACAAAATATCAGATCAATATCTGCAACAGTTTAGGAAAAAAGTGCGGAAAACTGACATTTTACTAAAATTGTCTAAGTCCAAGGCCCATAACTCCATCAAAAATCAGGCTTGATCTGTAACTCATTAAGGGAGACTCACATACAAAATATCAGATCAATACCTGCAACAGTTTAGGAAAACAGTGCGGAAACCTGACATTTTACTAAAATTTTCTAAGTCCAAGGCCCATAACTCCGCCAAAAATCAGTGGACCGGAACAAAACTTACACTTGGTCTATTACTTATTAAGGTAGACTCACATACAAAATATCAGATTATTACCTGCAATAGTTTAGAAAAAAAGTGTGGAAAACTGACATTTTACTAAAATTTTCTAAGTCCAAGGCCGATAACTCCGTCAAAAATCAGTGGACAGGAACCAAACTTTAACTTGATCTGTAACTCAATAAGCTAGGTAGACTCACATACAAAATATCAGATCAATACCTGCAATGGTTTAGAAAAAAGTGCGGAAAACTGACATTTTACTAAAATTTTCTAAGTCCAAGGCCGATAACTCCGTAAAAAATCAGTGGACCGGAACCAAACTTAAAGTTGATCTGTAACTCATTAAGGTAGACTCACATACAAAATACCAGATCAATACCTGCAACGGTTTAGAAAAAAGGTGTGGAAAACTGATGCGGGACTGACAGACGGACGGACAGACGGACGGACGGAGTGCAAACCTAAAGTCCCCTTCGGCTATCGCCGGTAGGTGACTAATTACAGGTTTCTTCTTGCTTAATATTGATTTGAAAGTAGATTTTGCTTTAAAAAATTACAAATTAAATACTTTTAAAGTGGGTTTTTGTACACTTGGTGTTGCACAACTTGAATGGAGCAAATAAAGAGAGGCTTCCAAGAGCCTAGGCTGTATCGCTCACCTGGACCTTGATAACCATAGACATTCTACGTTAAAGAGGCCTAAATTAAACTACAGTACCAATATGGCCAGTGGTGTAGTGGTGTAAAGGGAAAAGACCATTGAATGTTTCAGTGAGTACAGTGTTAAACTATATGTTCCTTTATGGAAGAAATCTTGAAAATAGCGTACCCCCCCCCCCCAAAAAAAAAATAGCAGGGGACAACCGAAGGACAACAAACCAAGTTTTGTTCCAATTGACGAATCAGTTTCAGATGAGAAGATCTTCTTTGGTTTAACATAGGATCCAATGTTAAAACTATGTTCTTCGTTGGAAGCCTACTTGGATCGACACTTTTCACTTCTTAGTAGGGGTCACCCATGTACCTTTGAGGCTAAGTGTTGTGTGAGGGTATGAATACCCTTAACCGTTAACCATGAAACGGCCTTTTTCTGCTACCGTTAACGTCTCAGTTATCATCAAATTTTTACATTGAATCGCCAAAAATGGTGGTGTGAATCGTGAAAGGGCTAAAATGACCTACGGTTAACGTCAAATGACTGAAATTTTTCGTACTGTTAACCGTCAACAGAGAACCCCCATTCACACCCTTTTGTGTCAATTGGCTGAGAAGTTTTAGAAGAGAAGATCTTTGGATGTGTTTTCCTTTAAGGTCCAATGTGAAAACTATGTTCCCCGCTGGCCGCCATCTTGGATATAGCGGACATGAAAAACACCTTTCTTGCAGGAACCACCAAGGATTGTTGTGACAAAGTTTTGTTCCAATTAGCTATGCAGTTTCAGAGGAATGGTTTCAAATGTTATAACGATGTTCCCTGTGGCCATTTTTAATATAGCGCGGACCTGAAAAACACCTTTTCCTGAAAGAACTAACAAAGGACTATTGTGGCCAAGTTAGGTTCCAATTATTTAAGCAATCCCAGAGAAGAAGACCTTTGAGTGTATTTTCCCATAAGGTTCAATGTTAAACCCATGTTCCCACTGGAGGCCATGTTGGATTTAGCGCAGAGCTGAAAAACACCCTTTTTGCCAGGGATTTTTTAATTTGTTTTCCCTTAGGGTCCAATGTTAAAACTATGCTCGCCGCTGGTGGCCACCTTGGTTATAGCATGGACCTGAAAAATCGGCATCCTTCAGTTTGCAAAGGACAACTCAAGGACTTTTGTAACTAAGTTTGGTTCCAATTAGCTAAGCAGTTTCATAGGAAAAGATCTTTGAATTTGTTTTCACATATGGTCCAATATTGAAACTATGTTCCCCGATGGTGGCCATCTTGGATATAACGAGGACCCCAAAAGCACCCTTTTTACAGGGGACCATCCCAGTAATATTGAGACCAAGTAGTTTCTCAGCATTTTATTTTTATGAATGGTGCCATTATTTGTAAGTTCCTTTAAGAGTGACCAATTACATTTGACGTTGACATTTCTGGATTTTTAGATGAAGAACACATCATCTAAATGTACTGATAATGATCACAAGTTTCTATGTCCAAGCGCGGATCCAGGCAATTTAAAAAAAAAGGTTCCAATAAGAAATCAAAGAAATATTTTTTCAGCGAAACGAGGCGCGAAAATTTTGGGGTATTTCTTACTAAAACATCAGGATGTGCATTAAAATACATGACTGTACAAAAGAAGGTTCCAACTCCCGGGTCCCCCCCCCCCCCTGGATCTGCCAATGATATCTTACCCTGTTCGAGAAAAATGCTCCCGAAGATGTGACAAGACCTTCTAAGGGCATAACGTTTAAAAGTTTCTCCAAGAGTTTTTGGGATCCAATGTAACAAGTTCTGTCGTGACATAAAGGTTTAAGATTTTTCAACTACCCTTCATTACCCATCTCTTACCCTTTACGATTTATTTCACAAAACATGCTTATGGTGTTTCTGCGAAACAGTCACTCTCAAAATGACGATGTGGTTCAGAACCACGTGTTCAGAACACAAAGCGATGCTCAACAACTACGTCAAATTTCACAACTGTAACCCTTTTCATGATTTGGAGACCACAGATTGAAGAGTGGAAAAAAGAACACATTCTTACAAAAACAATAAGGTCTTTCGACTTTTTGTGGCAAATCACTATGGTACAGCAATGGTGAATGAAAGGATATGGAGTAAATGCACATGAGACAAAGTCTCTACAAATACATGGTAAAAACAAGCAAAAGAACAACGCTTTTATTGTTGTTCTTCACATTGAAGTCACCATGAGCAAGACTTTATATCCCGAACTATTCTTGTATATGCAAACTTTTAACGCTGAACTACTTTGCAACATTCAGACTTACTGTCTTTCAACAGTAAGCTTAGACCAATTTTATTGGCCATTTGGCTACTAATTCTACAGATTGACAACTAAATTGCTGCCAAAAAAATCTATAGAATTGGTTAACCAAATTGAGAAGTTGACACTCACCTCTGGAAATAATCTTTCGTGGGTTTGGTTGTTGAGCATGTTGAAGTATTTTCATATTTAATAATAGCCTTCCTAGAAGAGGGAAATTCCTGTTTTTCATTTTGCAAAGACTTTGCATCATTTTTATGTAAATAGATTAAGAATAAAAATATAAGTAAATGATATTTACTTTAACAAATTTTGATATGCCCACAAAGATTTAATTATGCATATCATTTTGAGTTTTGTGAAAACCCCTGTTTTATTGATGGGAGATAATTTTTCGTGTTCTGTTACCTCTCTTGGTAAATTTATTATCTCCCATAATCAAATCACTGGTTTTGTGTTTTATACCAAAATAATACTAAAAGCAATTTGCAGTATCTCCAAAAGAATGTGAATTAACCATAAATAAAAATGTTCAACTCATTATACATGTTAAAACAAAAATTTTCACAGTTTTAAAATTTGTTTGAAATAATCAAAAACATGAAATCACCTCTGTATTAGTAATAAAAACTCCACCTTATAAATGCTAACACCATAACAAAAGTTCATCACTTAACACTGCAGTTGCTGAGGTAAGTATCAATTGATTAATTTTTTTAACCAATTCTACAGTTTTTCAACAGCAATTTAGTTGTCAAACTGTAGAATTTGTAGCCAAAATGGCCAATAAAAGTGGTCTACGGTTACTCTTGAAGGACTATAATAACAAATTATTTATTCATTTCAAAATGCAAACTCCGTAGGTGATCGCCTACAGGCTAAATTCCCCATTCCTTTCGACTTCTCCCTACTTTTGCAGTGGCAGGCAGTATTTCTCGTCCCATGGCCCTTTCCATACCCCAAAATGATTATCAACTGACAAACTTGTCCTCCGGCGCCTTGATATAGCTGAAATCTTGCTGAGTAGGCGTTAAGCAATATTCTATCAATTAAAATGCAAACATAAACCCTTTAGGGTCGTGGCAATAAATATTAAAGCAACATCGTCGATACAGACTGATGCCAAACTTTCCTTTACATCCACATTTCATGCCAACACTTTTCTGGTACATCCAGACTTTATATGCTAAATATTTACTTTGTACATCTACACTATACGCCAAACGACCTATGTTACATCCAGGCTTTTTGTGTCAAACTGCCTCTGGTACAAAAAGCGGACATTTGGTACTATACCCCGTGGTAAATCAAGATTTTGCATGCCAAACTATCTCTGGTACATTCGGAATTTATATGACAAATTATCTGTTGCATCCAGACTTTTTGTGCGAAACTACTTCTTGTGCATGCAGAGTCTATATGCACGATCTCTGATAAATCTTGAAAACACGCAAAACATCCTCTCTTACAACCATTTTTGTGCCAAACTACTATAATAGTGCATCAAGACTTTATGTGCCGAACTATTCTGGCATATGCCAAACTACTCTCCAATATCCAGACTTCATATAGATAATAGACATGCTTATATGGTCTTATATGCTTACCTCTGATACATCCATACTATATGCCAAACTTCTTGTTGCATTCGCATTTCGTGTAAAACTAAGTACTGCTGCTACATTCGGACTTTACATGCCAAACTATTATATTTATATGCACTTCAGGTTCATCTAGACTATATGTTTTGCTACCTTTTGTACATCCAAACCTTTTGGGTCAAAATTCTTTGATACAAATAGGCTTACCTCATGTTCATTCAGTAAATGCTTACTAGTACCTCTGGAATAATCGGACTGTGTGACCAACTTCCTGCTATATCAACATTTTTGTGCCAAACATCCTGTTACATCCACATTTTATGCCACACTACACTGTTACATATACAGACATAATGTGACCAACTGTTCAGATAATTTTTATGCCAAACTACCTATTGCACATCTTGACTTACATCCCTAACTATTCTGGTAAATCAAGACTAAAACTACGATTGACATGCCAAAATTTTTCTGACAGAGCCAAACAATATATAAATATCTATGAAAAAAAGGAAATGGGGTAAATGTCAAGGAGACAACATCCCATATATATATCCAGATTAAAACGACCAAAAACAAAACATCTAGGGGTCACCATATGGTCTTCAACACAGTGAGAACCTCACACCATATAGTAAGCCCTAAATGGCCCAAAAAAGGTAAAAAGGGTGAATAAATCAATGGAAACAAACCACATCCAATAACCCAAATATCAAGAAACTAAAATTTTATAAGAAGACAAGGACAAGCCAATGACCAACATATTCCTGACTTGGGACAGGCGCAAAAATTGCGGTGGGGTTAAACTCGTTTTCTTGGATCCAAACAAGCACATTAAGACTTTGTACTAAATTTCCTCAGTGCTCCAAGACTTTTTCTGAAAAATTACCTTGGTTCTTTCAGATTTTTTCTCCTAAACTACCCCTGGTAAATCTTTTTTTGGCAAACTTTGTCTGTTACATCTGAACTTTTAACTATCTCTGGTGCATTCAGAATATATACGCAAAACTACTTTGGTACATCTAGAATTTATATGCAACACTACCCACGTGACACTACCACTGACCGGGAATTCCTCTAGTATACATTCAGACCTAAATGCTAAATTATACATGTATTTCGGGAATGTCTACACTATATGCCAATATATCCCTGAGAAATTCTAAGCTACTATGGTACATCTAGACGTTAAATGAATCACTACGATACCAAATAAAATGTACTCTAGTACATCCAGACTATATACCAAACATCTTCTATAACAACCACTTTTTATGAGAAACTACTAAGGTACATCCAGACCATATGGTGACCCCTAGATGTTTTGTTTTGGGTCGTTTTAACCTGGATTTTGGATGTTGTCTCCTTGACATTTACCCCATTTCCTTTCTTTTTCATATAGACTTTTTAAGCCACACTAACTCTGGTACACCGTACTTTTAGTGCCATACGACCCCTGGTAAATCCAGGTTTTATATACCAAACTCTAGTGCACCACCTTAATGCCAAACTACCCTGCAACATCTAGATTTTATATGGTTACCTCTGATACATCCATATTACATACCAATCTTCCTGTTACATCCACATTTCTGCTAAACTACTCTGGTACATCTAGTCAGACTTGACGTGCCAAGCTATTCTGGTACAATTAGATATTTTATACCACACTATATCTCTGCTATATTCAGACTTTAAATACCAAACTATATGTTAATCTATACTATAACCCAAACTTCCTCTGGTACATCGACTTCCTACCGCTGGCTTTTGCTAGTGCCGGTACCAAGTCCGGCTGTTCCGAGTTCCTATCATTGTATACGTTTGTCTTTTGTCTAATTTGTGTTTGTCCTGTGTAGTTCCCTAGCAGATTGTGGCATGTAATTATAATTTTCAGCCATTGTAGGTGTCTCCTGTTGTCCCTTTTATTTCCTATGCCAAACATTATATTTACTTCGGGTACATCAACACTATAAGCCAAGCTACCTCGGTCATCTAGACATTTAGGGCTAAACTACCTCTGGAGGTGCAGATTTTATATGCCAATTTATCTCTAGTACATTCGGACTAATACTCAAAACTATCTCCGTTACGTTCAGGCTTTTTGTGCGACACTACGTCTGGTACATGCAGACTTTATATGTCACTGCCTCTGGGACATCATGAACACATACCAAACATATACTTTTGGCTACATTTACACTATATGATACATTGTCAGCTACATGTGTTACCACCAGACCGTTTGTGTCTAAATACACTGATACAAATAGACTGACCTCATGTTCCACAAGACTTTCTAACCCTACCACTGGCATTTCTGGTATCAAGTCCGGTTGTCTGAGTTCCTATCATGGTTTAAATTTGTCTTTTGTCTTATTTGCGGTTTTCCTGTGTAGTTCACTGGCGGATCGTAGCCTGTGATTATAATTTAAAGCCATTGTAGACCCCCCCCCCCATTGTAGATGTTTCCTATTATCCCTTTTTATTTTTATATTGTGATAAATTACAATAAAATTTTTGAAATCATAAAAAAGCCTCCAACATTGCAATTATGAGTGAAGTAGGGAGATATCCCATACAACTTGATATAGCTGTTAATATTTTGAAATATTACCAAATTGAAAGACTTCAGTCTACAAAACCAGATCAGTTGTTGTATTCTGCTTACCAAAATATTCAGCATTCAAGCAATTCGTGGAAATCTAGCGTAGATCTTCTTTTGAATACTTTAAACATAACTGACATAACTTCATTAAACAATGATTTTATAAATAAGTTGAAAAAGAAACTTATTGAGAAATATCACAGTAATTTAAAAAGTGAACTTGAATATAGTAATAAAAATCAGACAGGTAAATTAAGACTTTATTCATCTTTTAAAAATTGTTTTTGGAGAGAATCATATTTTTCGGTTATTGATGACTTTGATGTAAGAAAATGTTTTACAGCTTTTAGAATTAGTGCCCATAATTTAGAAATTGAAACTGGTAGATACAAACAAGTTGAATTAAAAGATCGAAAATGTAAGATTTGTACCACTGGAAATGTAGAAGATGAGTTACATGTTCTGTTTCACTGTTCAAAATATGATATTCAACGTAAATATTTTGAAACTAATTTAAATACCTATAATAAAAATTATGAAAATATGTCAAATCATAATAAACTTGAATGGTTGATGAGCAATGAAGATCCATGGGTAATCAGTATATTTTCCACATATGTATACCAATGTTTTAAGTTACGATCTAGCTTTGCTTCTGTAAATAATTCCAGTATATCTTCATGATTGTGTAAATGATTTACTCTGTAATGTTCAATTTCATTGATTGTTTTTTTTTATTATTGTGAATATATGTCAGAGATGACCCATGATTGGATTAATAAAACTATTGTATTGTATTGTATTATTTCATTGATATGCTTACCTCTAATACATTCGGACTATGTTCCAAACGTCCCATTACATCCACATTTTGTGCTAAACTACTTTTGTACATAATATGCCAAACTATTCATACTTTGTATGCCACACTACCCATAGCACATCTAGACTTTTTATTCCTAACGAATTCTGCGGTACATCCAGACTATATGCAAAACTTCATTAGTTGCATCCACTTATTGTCCCAAAATACACTAGTTTAAGATTTTATATTCCTAACCAACCCTGGTACATCCAGACTGCACGGAAAACTATTATGGTACAGCCGTACAACCGCACTTTTTATGCCAAACAATCTATGGTGCATTCAGACTTTATATTATATTCGAAAGGTATCTCATGATAATGAGTCACGCTTTCTGAAGTATATCTAGACTTTATATGCCAAACAACTATTTGGTACATCAAAACTTTATATAACAAAAGTTTCTGGTGCAACTAGAAATTATTGTGCCAAATTCACTCTGATGCATCAAGTCTTTCCCTGATAGATCCATACTTTATATGCCAAACTATATTTATACTTTATATGCCAAACTATATCTAAACATCAAGTACATCAAAACTAAATGCTATCATTCCTCTAGTATATATCCAGAATATTTCTGCTTAACGACCTTGGTTAATCTTGCACATCTGGTACACCCCTTTTTGGTCAAAACTACGCCAGGTACATCTGGACATTTTACACCAAACCACCCCTGGCATCTAGACTTCATATGCCACACTACCCCTTTTACAAATGGACTTTATATGCAAAACTACCGTAGGCACATTCATCATTTTTTGGAATTGTGCGAAACTACTCCTGTTGCATGCAGACTTTATATGACACAATACCACTGGTACATGAAGACTATATGCCAAACATCCTCCCTTCCAACTACTTTTTTTGTGCCTACCTATTATTGTTTATCTAAACTTTTAATTGCAAACTACTCTGCGACTCCCACAATTTATATGCTGACCTCTGATATATCCAGACTATATGCCAAACGTATTGTAACATCTACATTTTGAGACAAACTATTTCTGGTATATTCTGACTTTATGTACCAAACTACTCTGGTACATCCATTCTTTATATGTCAAATTAAATATTCACTTTTTATTCATCTACAATGTATGCAAAACTACTCTGCAACATCCACTTTATATGCTTACTTCTGTTAAACAAATCCAGACAATATGCCTAACCTCATTTGTAACATCATCTTTTTGTTCCTATTCCTATCCACCCCTAGTATATCTAAACTGTCTTCAAATCTATTCTGGAACAACCCGACTTTTTATGCAAAACATTTGGTGCATCGAGGTACATAGAGATTATAATCCAAGCTTATGTTGGTACATCAAGACTTTTTGTGTCAAAAAAAAAAAACCACCGCTCTTCCACACTTATAAATGTAAATCTTCTACGCTAGATCCAGATTCTTTATACCAAACTATATATAAACATCAGGTACATACAGACTTTATATGCCTCATGGTGACTTCAAGATGAAGAACAACAATTAAAGTGTTGTTCCTTTGCTTGGTTCTACCATGTATTTGTAGAGACTTTGTCTCATGTGCATTTACTCCATACCCTTTCATTGTCTGTATATAAACCCAAGTACCTCTGGCACATCAAGACTATTTGCCAAACTATCTTTGGTACACTCATACTTTTTGGGGCAAACTATCTTGTTACATTCAGGCTTTTTTGAGCCATTATACGCCTATACATGAATAATTTTTTTTTGCTACATACAGAGTTTTTATGCCAAACTATCCTGTTACATACGGACTTTCTAGCCAAACTACTCTGCTACATCCAGACTTTCTTGTCAAACTACCCTGCTATACCCAGACTTTCTTGTCAAATTACCCTGTCATATCTAGACTTTTTGTTCAAAACCACATCTAGTACATAAAGACTTTTTTTTTGCTAAACTACCTCTGGTATATGTCATACTTTTTGTATCTAACTTCCCATGGGACTTAATAGACTGCTTGTGTCAATGTAGCCTACCAAGAAATACAGCAATTGTAAACAATAACAACTTTTGGTGGTTAATACATACCAATTCCAGTTTGAGATTGGTGCGCTTAACAAAAACCTAGAACATGTAGTAAGTTCAAGACAGCCTGTTGCACAAGATAGCACAGAATTCACCATTTTTATGCAATCATTTAATTATCATTTTTGTGTGTATAAACAAGTTATGAAATTCTTTGGACAACATCACAATACGTACATTAACCTTTTATGTAAATAGAGGCCCTCAATACCTTCTATTGGTCACCTGGACCATGCATGGTTGACAAAAACGGTCAGGAAACCTAAATGTAAAAGAATCTCATTTTTCAGTATGTTAATAGACCTCAATGTTATAAACCTAAATGATTAACTACATTCCCTGCTAAGGCCATCTTGGATCTGCTGCAGACTTGCAGAACAGATATTTAAAAGGGTGGTCTAACTTAAGGACAAATGTACTGTGAAAGTACTTTTATTCGTGGAGATCAATTTTCGTGGTTTTCATAAATATCACTGCTTCATGGGTACTTAAATCCATGGTTACAAATTCCATACATTGAAAATACAAAAATACCAAAGTTGCAAAAAATGAACAGTAAATTGAGTTATGCTGTTTTCAAGGAGTAACCTCTCATCAGCAGCATTAAAATCAAGTTATATGAGGCTATAATCAAAAAATTGTAAACAAAGAAGTACTCATTTCCAAAAATATCGAAATAGGAAGCCAAATCCAGTACTAAGGACATCCACCGAGTGCCATACACGGAATGAAGCCTTAGTATTTCTAAAGGGTTAGAATTTTGATAAAACAAAAACTTTTTCTATGAATAGCTAGGTAAATTTCGTGCCAGACAAGTCTGACTATTGGACAGGTGAATATCCTCGGGGACCTCTGGTCCACCAGCAGTGGCATCGGTCCAATGGTTTCAAAATACAAAAATACCAAAGTTGCAAAAATGAACAGTAAATTTAGTTATGCTGTACACATGTTTCAAGGAGTAACCTCTCACCGACTCTATAGACAAAATGCATTTTCTTGGGAACTTACTTTCGTGGTTTAAGCGAAATCCATGAAAATTAGAACCCCACAAACAATAGTACTTTCACAGTAACTATATTTGGTTCCAATTGGCCAAGTAATTTCAGAAGAGAGGATCTTTGAATGTGCTTTTCCTAAGGGTCGAATGTTAAACTAAATTCCCCACTTGCACCAATCTTTGATGAATCTGGGACTTGCTTGACATGTTATTAGGAAGACCACCCAAGGAATATTCTGACAAAGTTTGATTCTACTAGACCAAGTAGTTCCAGATGAAAAGAACTCTGATTGTAAATACTCTTAGGATCCAATGCAAATCTAATTTTCAGCTGGTTGTCATCTTGGATGAGGGGCAAACTGGCCTGATAAGTTTTTTTGGCTTTGTGGCTTCAAAGGAGATCTTAAAATTGTTTCCCATTGGGTCCAATGTCAAACTATGTTCCCCACTGGCAACCATCTTGGATCTGATGGGGACTTACTGAAAACATGTTATTACAGGGGCCAACTAAGAACAATTGTAACAAATACGGTTCAAATCGGATAAGTAGTTTCAGAGAATTCTTTGATTGTTTTCCTATAGGTCCAATGTTAAACTGGCAGCCATATTTGATGAAACACAAAATTATCAGACAACTTCCACCATTAAGATAAAATATAATCCTAACATCTGCGCAGTTTAAATGCAAATAAACCTCTACATCAAATCATTTTTGAAACATACGATAAAATTTATAAAATTATGAAAAATTGACAAATTAAGGGCAAAATGTCCATAATGTAAAACAAATTTAGTATCAGATTTATACTTACATAAGTAATTATGAGACATCTCATTGTTTTCTTGGTCGATTTTTTTGGGGGCTTTACTTTGTGATAATAAATCATCAGGTGTATTTTTCAATGGTTTATTAGGCTATCAGATCCCCTTCTTAATTTATTTGATTACCAAAATTTCCCTTTTGAGAAAATATGGATTACATATGTAGAAAGTTAACTACCTGATTCCCTAGTACCCTCATGAAGAGCCTCACTTGTTTGCATGTCAGCATAGACACTACTCAGAGCAGGTCACTTGTCATTCCAAATAAAGTGAATAGAGTTATAGAATAAAAAATTTGTAAAGGTTCCTTGGAACCTGGTATCTCACCTGCTCTTACTTACATGTTGTTATAATTAGGCATTATATTAACATATATATTTGCCCTTATTCAGTTAGATACATTTAATGTATGAACTTGTAAAACACAGAATAAAAAGAAAATAGTAAAGGTTTTTTGGTGAATTAGTTTAATTAGAAGTACAGGTATTTATGCTGTAAACTAAATGAAAATTTATTGTTACCATATAGAAAGTGTTGAAATTTTGTAAATGTGTATTGAAACAAATTAGTGATATTAATGAAATGATCTTTGGTACACACACATTAAGAAGCATTGTAACTGTAATATTTGTGTAAGCAATAAACAAATTATAAATATCTAAGAATTAACAGGTCTTGAAGAGAATTGAAATCCAATATTTTTGGAATTCAGGTATTGAAAATGACTGTTTTCACCAGAATGCATTTAAAATGTTATGGTTGCTATGCAGAATTCCAAAAAATAACAGATCTTGAATTGTTTAAGGAAATGTACCAAAATTGGAATCAAATATTTTTGCAATTCCATTATTGATAATTACTGTCTTCATCAATATTTGTTTAAAAAGGTATGGTTGCTAGGTAGAATTCCAATAATATAATAGGTCTAAGAGAGTTCCATGAAATTTACCAAAAATAGGAATAAAACTTTTTTGCAATTTTATTCATTATAAACAAACATTTTATTCATTAAAATGTTTGTTTATTTCAAATTCCCCAAAAACCATGGTTAGTAAGAAGAATTTCCAAAAATTGCATGTCTTGATGAGTTTCAGGAAATTTACCAAAATTGGAATCAAATATTTTTGCAATGCCATTATTGAAAATTACTGTTTTCATCAATATATTTTTAAAAAAGTATGGTTGCTAGGTAGAATTCCCAAAATTAATTGGTCTAAGAGAGTTCCAGGAAATTTACCAAAAATTGGAATCAAAATTTTCTGCAATTTTATTCATTAAAATGTTTGTTTATTTCAAATTCACTCAAAAACCATGGTTGCTAAGAAGAATTTAAAAAAAAATTGCATGTCTTGGACAGTTCCAGGAATTTTACCAATGTTGGAACCCTGTTTTTTATTTCTTACACGTTCAAAATTGTGCTTGGCATCAAAGAATTGCCTTATTTTCAAAATTATATGCAAAAATATAAAAAATTATCGGTCTTTGATATTTTCAGGAAATTTACCGAAGTTGGAACCATAATGAAAATTCCAACAGCTTGTTCCATATCTGCACACTGCATGCAGCAATGTCCAATTTTAATGAAATTCTGTTAAGATACAAACACTTAATTCACTTTAATTTGTGGATTAACATTGAAATATTTAGCAAAAAAGTAAGTCCAAATACGCAAAAAATATGGAAAAACAAAAAAAAAATTTTCCAATTTTTTCAGCTGGAGATAATTTTCTGACCATCATCTAAGTTTTGACCACTTTTCAATAAATTCTGATAAGATTTAATAACTTTATTCAACTTCTAAAAAACTTTAATCTGTGGGTTAACATTCCATTTTTTGGCCAAAAAAAAAAACTAAGTCCAAATACGGAAAAAATACGGAAAAATGAAAAAAATAAATTTCAAAATTTTCATCTGGAGGTAATTTTCAGAACATATTCTAGCTTCTGACCAGTTTTTATGATATTCCAATAAGATTTAATA
>MJUU01072710.1:65773-83933 GCA_002080025.1 Modiolus philippinarum
CCATATAGCAGACTGTCATGTACTACTCAAGACCAACCTATATACCAAATATCATTGACCTACCACTTATAGTTACTGAGAAAATGACCTAATCACAAAAACTTAACATGCTCACTAGACCATGAAATTGAGGTCAATGAAAAAAGCCATATGACAGACTGTCATGTACTACCTAAGACCAACCTCCATACCATATATTATTGTCCTACTACTTATAGTTACTGAGAAACTAAACTAAGCACAAAAACTCAACATGTTCATTGGACCGTGAAATTGAGGTCACAGACAAAAACCATATAGCAGACTGTCATGTACTACCCAAGACCAACCTATATACCAAATATCATTGACCTACCACTTATAGTTACTGAGAAAATAACCTAATCACTAAAACATAACATGCTCACTAGACCATGAAATTGAGGTGAGGACATAAGCCATATGACAGACTATCATGTACTATCTAAGACCAACCTACATACCAAATATCATTGACCTACCACTTGTAGTTACTGAGAAACTAAACTAAGCACAAAAACTTCACAAGTTCATTGGACTGGAAATTGAGGTCACAGACAAAAGCCATATAGCAGACTGTCATATACTACTCAAGACCATCCTATATACCAAATATCATTGACCTACCACTTATAGTTACTGAGAAAATGACCTAATCACTAAAACTTAACATGCTCACTAGACCATGAAATTGAGGTCAAGGACAAAAGCCATATGACAGACTATCATGTACTACCTAAGAACAACCTACATACTAAATATCATTGACCTACCACTTATAGTTACTGAGAAACTAAACTATGCACAAAAACTTCACATGTTCATTGGACCATGAAATTGAGGTCACAGACAAAAGCCATAGAGCAGACTGTCATGTACTACTCAAGACCAACCTACATACCAAATATCATTGACCTACCATTTATAGTTACTGAGAAAATGACCATATCACAAAAACTTAACATGAAAGTTTACGCCGCCGCCGTCATACTTTGTACGCATATGTCTCACTTTCCGCACCTTTCGTCGCAGGCGAGACAAAAATAAAATAAAAATTTGGGGTCATGGGCCATATAAGTTCATAATCTTTCATCGAAAATGCAAAATTTACAGTTGAAATGTAAAAGAAAATATTTATTTTTTTCATATTATTAATGTTGCATCCATCAGAATTGGGATTAATTTTACCTATAGCTAGTCTTTGTATCAAACATTTCAAAAAACAAAATAAAAGGTCGGGGTCACTGAACTTATCATCAAATTATCTAAAAAAATTGAAATTTCCATGGTGATTTCTTTGTAAAATATGTTTAAAATCTACCTCCATTGTTTAAATTTTCACTTCAAAGGATTTTTCAGTAAAAACGCCATCCTGAATTTTATGTCAAAAATGAATGCTAGATTATTAGAAATGGGTCAATATTGAAAAGATTTCTCCAAATTGTAAAATGTTTGTACAATGCTTTAATCAAAAATACCTATCAAAGAATAATCCATTTATCATTGTTAATTCAAACTAGAGGCTCAGAGACTGCCTCTGTATCGCTCACCTGACAAAATTCTTAGAACTATGCCATGCATGACCAAAAATATGTTTATTACTGTACCATTAATGGGGTCTAATGTTGAGCTATATTCTACATTAGCACCTATGTTTTTGGTCTGATCATATTGAAATGAGTAATTTTTGTAAAGGACCTTCTATACATTTAGTTCAATTTGTTTGAATAGTTACAGAGAAGATGATGAAAAGGATTGGTTATCTCATACCAAGCTCCAATGGAAAACTATGTTCTGCAGTAGAGGTCATGTTTTTAGACAGATCAAAATGAAATGAGCAATTTTTGTAAAGTACCTTCTGTACATCATTTCTGTAAAATTTGGTTGAATTTGTTGCAGCGGTTTCAGAGCAGAAGATGAAAATATAATTTTTCCCATAGGGTCCAATGTTAAACCTAAGTTTCACGCTGGCAGCCATGTTTTCTTTTGGATTGTAACGAAATGAGCAATCTTTGTTAAGGGCCATCCATACATCATTCCTGTAAAGTTATGTTAAATTTACTTCAGCAGTTTTAACGGAGAAGATGAAAATGTGATTTTCCCATAGGGTCCAATGGTAAACCTAAGTTCCATGATGGCTGCCATGTTTTTTATAGGATTGGAACGAAATGAGCAACCTTTGTTTAGGACTTTTAGTACATCATTCCTGTAAAGTTTAGTTGAATTTGCTTCAGTGGTTTCAGAGGAGAAGATGAAAATGTGATTTTCCCATAGGGTCTAATGTTAAACTAAGTTCTGTGCTGACAGCCGTTTTTATCAGATCAGAATGAAATGAGCAACCTTTGTTAAGGATCTTTAGTACATCATTCCTGTAAAGTTTGATTGAATTTGCTTCAGTGGTTTAAGAGGAGATGATGAAAATGTGATTTTCCCATAGGGTGGCCATGTTTTTTATTGGATCAGAAGGAAATGAGCAATCTTTGTTAAGGACCTTTAGTACATCATTCCGGTAAAGTTTGGTTGAATTTACTTCAGTGGTTTCAGAGGAGAAGATGAAAATGTCATTTTTCCCTTTGGGTCCAATGTCAAACCTAAGTTCTGCGCCGGGGGCCATGTTTTTAATCAGATCAGAATGAAATGAGCAACCTTTGTTAAAGATCTTTAGTACATCATTCCTGTAAAGTTTAGTTGAATTTGCTTCAGTGGTTTCAGAGGAGAAAATAAAAATGCTTTTTCCATAGGGTCCAATGATAAACTATGTTCCGTGCTGGCGGCCTTGTTTTTTATCGGATCGGAATGAAATGAGCAATCTTTGATAGGGACCTTTAGTACATCATTCCTGTAAAGTTTGGTTAAATTTGCTTCAGTGGTTTAAGAGGAGAAGATGCAAATGTTTTTTCCCATAGGGTCCAATGTTAAACTATGTTCCATGCTCATGGCTTTTTTTCAGATCAGAATGAAATGAGCAATCTTTGTTTATGACCTTTAGTACATCATTCCTGTAAAGTTTGGTTGAATTTGCTGAGAGAAGATGAAAATGTGACTTTTCCCATAGGTCTAATGTTATACCTAAGTTCCGCGCTGGCAGCCATGTTTCTTATCGATTCACAACGAAATGAGCAATCTTTGTAAAGGACCTTTAGTACATCATTCCTGAAAAGTTTGGTTGAATTTGCTACAGTGGTTTCAGAGGAGTTGATGAAAATGATGTTTTTCCCATAGGGTCCAATTCTAAATACAAGTTCCGCACTGGCGGCCATGTTTTATGTCGGGGCAATCTTTGTAAAGGACCTTACATACATCCTTCCTGTAAAGTTTAGTTATATTTGCTTCAGTGGTTTCAGAGGAGTTGATGAAAATGATATTTTTCCCACAGGGTCCAATGTAAAATACAAGTTCTTAGCTTCTGGCCATGTTTTTTGTCAGATCAGACGAAATGAGCAATCTTTGTAAAGGACCTGCCATTCATCATTCCTGTAAAGTTCGGTTGAATTTGCCTCAGAGGTTTCAGAGGAGTTGATGAAAATGATGTTTTTCCCATAGGGTCCAATGTTGAATACAAGTTCCGCGCTGGCGGCCATGTTTTTTGTCGAATCGGAACGAAATAAGCAATCTTTGTTAAGGACCTTACATACATCATTCCTGTAAATTTTGGTTGAATTTGCTTCAGTGGTTTCAGAGGAGAAAATGAAAAGTGAAAAGTTAACAGACGGATGACAGACGACGGATGGACACCAAGTGATGACATTAGCTTACCCTGACCCTTTGGGTCAGGTGAGCTAAAAATGCTCCACAAAAAAAAATAAATAAAGACAAAATTCTATCGCAATTTTTTATTTCACTTTAAACAAACTTCATGCTAAATAGAACGGGTAACATTTTTTTAAAACATTTGAAGTTTTCGTGTGAATTCATTATTGAAACAGTCCTTGGTTAATTTTTTTTTTACAGAATTCATTTCAAAACTAAGGCCATCCTTAATAAAATGTTTGTTTGTTGTTCATCGACTATCAATTTTGGATGTGAGTAGGTAGGTAGGTAAACTTTTTTTTTCTCTCAAAAGATGTCAAAAAGGGGTTAATTTTAAAGACTAGAGGCTTAGATACTGAGCCTGTATCACTCACCTGACAAAATGCTTCTATGCCATGCATGACCAAAAATGATGTTTTTACCAATGGGGTCTAAAATGTTAAGCTATGTTCTACATAAGCACCCATGTTTTGTCTGATCCTATTGAAATGAGTAATTTTTGCAAAGGATCTTCTATATACATGTATTCAGTTAAATTTGCTTGAATAGGTTTGGAGAAGATGATGAAAAGGATGGTTCTCTAATACCGGGCTCCAGTGTTAAACTATGTTCTGCACTGGAGGCCATGAAATAATTCCCACTTATGGAAGCAAAGTAAACTGTGACGAAAAATTCTCATCCATAAAGGGTAATAGTAAAAATTCAACATATTGGCAAACAGGAAGTGGTAATATGGCAGACCTCAAAACAGCTTACACGTTACAACTCATTATTATAAAGCTCAAGACCAAATTTGAAATAATTCCCAATCATACAATCCAAGTAAACTGCAACAAAAATTTCTCATCCATAGTGTGCAATAGTAGAACTTCAACATATCGGCAAACCCGAAAATAGCTTACACGTTACAACTCATCATAATCAAGCTTCTTATCAAATATGAAATAATTCCAACTCATACATCCTAAGAAAACTGAGACCAAAAAGGCGAGACAAACGGATGGACACCGCCATCACTATATACCCGCTACTTTTTCAAAGCGGGGGAATAAAAACAACATGAGTAAGTGAAAGCCTAAGTCTGCAATATCAGTGAGTGAATTTCTGAGATGATGTGAATTTCTGATTCTGAAATATCAGTAAGTTAATTTCTAATTCTGGAATATCAGTAGTACTTCACACAATGATTGCAATAATTATCGTAACAATACCTCTTCACCCAATTCTGGTTGTGTTACATCCAACATGCCATCATCCATTAAATCTACAGTCCTAAGGTACACACTGGAAATCAGGTCTTCGTCCAGGTAGTATGGGATATCTAATCCTGTGTATATCAGATCATCAAAATCTTCACTAGCTAACAGTGGCACCATGATGACTAATGGTATTGGTGGATAAAATGGCTTTAGTTGTAACAATGTTTGTAGTCTTTTTCTGGCATCATTCCAGTAGTTCTGTAAATTCAAGTTCAGAAAATGTACAAGTGATCGCAATAATATAGACATGTCACAACCAAAAAGCACTGAAATGTTTAAGTTAATCATAATAAAGATTTTGGTATTTCTTTCATCTTTAATAGGTTTAGAATGCTTTTCAAAGAAATGATCAAAATAAGAGTAATGATCTGAAATTTATTGACTATATTTCAAATTCTTGAAATAAGCTCATTAAAAGTTATATTATGGTCTAACAACCAAAGTTTGATTAATCATGGATCAGTTTTGATGTATTTTACCTTATTACCGATTTATAACACAATTCTATATTTTCTATTGATTTTGGGAGCAGTTTTTTCTGCTTTTATACGCTAAATCACCATGCTGAAAAGGTATCCATCCTAAGTTAACTGGAGAAAACATTTATGACATTTTCATGCCAAGCATACCACCAACTAACAAAATTTTCAAAATCACATCAAGGAGGTAGTTGATAATGTAGAGCAAAAAAAAAAAAAAAAAACACAACTTATTACAGAAAGCAGCATATCAAATTTCAAGTGAATCCCTTCAGGTACAGCAGAGATTTTTTGTAACAAATATTATCAGATAGAAAGACGGACAGACAGACGGAGGGACATTAAAAATCTAACACCAGGGGAAGTGCGAGACAGGAGAATCTCAGACACCCAAGGGTAAGATTTCCAGTCTCGGACGAAGCTTGCGGAGTCCGAGATGATTGAAATCTTACCCGAGGGTGTCTGAGATTCTCTTGTCTTGCACTTCCACTGGTGTTTGATTTTATTTCTCACTGTATTCAGCCTAACATAAACTAAAATCCACACAAAAATGTCGCCCCTTTTTCGTCTGTTTACACAAGGAGTTATGTCCCTTTTTGTAACGTCATAAAATCAGGAATGTATACCTGAGCGCGCCATATTTTTAAAGACGATTTTTCTTGTATTTTCCTTTTAAATTTTACTTTAAAGGATATAACAATTTAATAATACATAGATTTAATCCACTTATGATCACTTATGTGGACAGGTGTAGACTACAGCCCCTAAATGTGCAAACACAATATTTGCCGGTAAACTGCACGTGATTTTTTTGTCTTACACTAGTGCAAGACAAGGAAATCTCACACCGCTAAAAATAGGAACTGCTGTGTCTCAAAAGTGAGAAAAGTGTATTCCAGTATACCCATCACATGTTGAATAAGAGCTAAAATAGCTATTTCTGCTTTCAGGGTTGCTGCTACTTTGATCTCTCAAAATCCAATGGTATTTCCAGGACTTTTCAAGGATATTCTAGTTATTTTCAAAGGCCAAAACAGTCAACAAAATTTTAGGTTGTGATAATTATTTTGCAGACTTTGCTTGTATACTGCCTTTCGATATGAACTTATTTCAAATTCAAGGGTTTTTCAAGGATATTTAATTCAAGGTCTTTTCCAGGCCCTTGAATACCAAAATGAAATTCAAGGGTTTCCCAGTTTTTCAGGATGTGTGGAAACCCTGTACTTTTAAGCACTGGCAAATCAGGTCTCCATCACCAGAGGAACAATAAAATGCCTTTCCAAATACCCCACTCTATAATTTTTTCCCTATTTCAGTTTGTATGCCAAAGTCAAGAGAATTTGATATTCTTGAAACACAAGACAAATATCATATACTTTTTCTTTTTCAGACAACAACTGCACCTAAATAAAGAATTATTATATATTTAGATAATAAAATAAACATACTGATGATAAATTTTCTGTTATTCCAGAGGGCAGGACAAAAATAACACCATTACATCCTAACATATCACAATGACTAAGGTCTTTATCGGTGGCTGACCTGATACAAACACCCAAATCTCCCACTCTAGTACTGTGGTTGTAAGGCAACTTGGTTCTGTATAAACTTAATATGACCTAAAAATAACATGTATATAATCTATACATTTGTCACATTTACAATCAAATTACATGGTCACATTTACAATCAAATTACATGTATTGTATTTTTAATGATATTTATTTACAAAGTAAAATCAAACGGTAAGTTTCTACAAAAATTATTTGAATCATATTGTTCATGCTAATTATCTTGAATATGAGAAAATTTTTTTTAGCCTACTTGTTTATGTTTGTACAAATCCTTAAAAGCTTTGACACATTTTAACTGATAGTTCTTTCAAAATTGATGGATGACCTGAGATTCACAGAATTAGATTTATTTGGCCTGATCACATGACATACCTCCTCACTAGAAGACGGTGACATTTCATCCTTTCCTTTCGTGAACTTTGACCTCAACCATTTATTTAGTAATGAAGTGGTTTCCCGTTCTTCACGACATTTACTCGATTTTACATCAGGGAAAGACAACATTAGTTTCCAGTAAAATGTCCTGAACATACATCCTAAATAAACAAAATTGAAGAATATATAAAAATGTTTTCATTTGTGTAAAAAATTCAATGATGAAAAAAAGAAGATATCTTTATTCTCATCACCAAGGTACCTAAATGCTACATTAAATACATGTAGGTAAAATGAGATACAGGTTGAAAATACAATGTCAACCTCATGTATATTTCCTTGTGATAATGGTTTTCCAGATGTTAATATTGCTATTTGTCCATCCAGACAATAGTGGATGTTACTTAATGAACATTTTTATATCAACCAACCAAAATAAGTGTTACAAACACAAGTGCATAGTACATGTATTATTGTTTACAGTTTGTTACATATAGTCTCTAACATTGTTTCCAGTTTATTACGTTTATTTTTCATATCGAGATAGTTAAATTTTCACATTTTAAAGTTCCAGGTAAGCCTCGATCTTTAAAATCTGAAAATTTAACTATCGAGATGTGAAAAATAAACGTAATAAACGAGATGTGAGAAATTATCGTAATAAACCGGAAAACAATGTTTATTTATTCTCTAATTCCTACTCAATTTATTTGACGTAAAGCGATCTCCGTAGTCTCCAGTCTAAGTATGCCGCCATTTTGTTGCTATCATTGTTGCTATGTGTATCATTTCATCGAAAGAGGTGTTATGTGTAATATTTTTGATAAAAATGTCATATTATCAATAAATTGAGATATCTTAGTCATACAAATGCAAAATCCAGTTCGCTAGACAATGATGCAGGTGTTAATTTCTTCAACATCCGGTTGCACTATTTCTAGAAACTGACACTGATTGACCAATCAGCAAGTGAGATCAATTTCTAAACATGTTGATTATTAATTTCATCTAACATTATTTGGAAAGTATTTATTTTGAACAAGAATTAGAGAAATTTTGCTAAGAATTATTGTGATGATGGTTGAATTACATCTTCTTTTCTTTTGTACCATGAAGAGCTTACCCTGTAGTGTGAGTTTTACTCTTTTACGAAACACTGCATAGGAGTCCTTACAAATCTTAATTCAGCACTGATGTTGGTCTGTATAGTATGTTTGCTCATAGAAAATTTCCCCTCAATTTTTTCCTTAAATTATGCTGTATCTTAAAAATGTCCTAGTTGATAAACTTGTAAGATAAAAATCATATTTTCATTTTTTAGGGGAGAACTTAAAACCAATTGTAACTTACTTGTAAAATGTTTCTGGAGATGTGAGCCTGCCACAGCTGCAATATCCAATGGCTGCCATGCTTTGAAATGACATATCTTTCTGTAAAGTTCATGTGCACTCAACATACGATCGACAACCCACGAATTAGCGAAGTCTCTATCGGGAGTATCTATTTTTAACTTTGCAAGCTTATTAACATAAAATCCATTACTGTCACACACATCATTTTGTCGTGCCGGAATCAACTGTTTGACTTGATCATAGTTACTCTCCATGGCACAAGATGGGGGGAATTCTAACATGGATCGTTTAAGTTTGATCCTAGCAGTAAATTCCTTTTTCCATATTTTAAGATATTTTCCAGCTCTCTGAACTTCAATACAATGGCAGATGTCTTCTAATTCTTCCAGTCTTTCTACAACATCTTTTTGATAAACTTCCTCTGCGACCTCCTCCAACATCTCGTTAACAGTAAGGTCAGAAAGTTCCTCTAATATGATAGCATTACATCTTTCTATTTGTTCTTTCTTCAACTGTGCTTTAATTTCTCTATTGATAAAGGAAAAGTTTGAAAAAGATATTAATGGTCAAATTCTGTTGATGGCATGATGGAGTTAGGGCTATTCCATTAAAAAGAATGTACCAGGGTCAGAAGGAAGAGAATGAAAATTCTTGTGGGTTCATATCTATTTTATATCTTATTGCTAGACTCATATTTATCCATTACCCTTGCTGTGGGGGTAGCAGAAAATTGCCTTCCGACCCTGGTACATACATTTCAATGGAAAAGCTTTTCATAAATTTCATGGCTGGTAAATTAAAATTTGACAATAAAATTTGGTATATTTCATATCACTTAATACCAGATTTTTCACTCAGGCAGTATGACTGATGCCACTCTTGGAGCACTTGATAACACTACCATTTATTTTAGAGTTCACACTGCTGCTAATGCTTTAATTTAATGATGTTCTTTTTCATAATTATTCATTTGTTTCCTCTATATCATGAAGTCTCCATTTGTGTGAATCTGAATTGATATTCAACTAGGCATATTCCACTGAAATGGATGTGGGAGTGTATGAAGTGAAGTTTAATTTTGGACAAAGGTCCAGGGGTCATACTCATTGAGTGGTTCCTAGTTGTATGTAAAGCTTTCTACTAAAAGATTATTGGTTGTGGTGTTTTTTTGAAAGTCCCTTCCTACAAATCCATATTCATTTTAATTGAATCAATAGTTTTTCATTTCTGCCTCAATATTTGGTTGAAGATGTATTTCCGCAAATGCTATCAAGGTTCTATCCTGTTGTACTTACCTAACTTCTGCTGTTGCTAAATTTAGAACTTCCTGGTCCACAATATCTTTGATGATAACTGATGTAAAATGGACAGCAGAGCTCTGAATCATCATTTCTTTGTCTTTTTTCTGTTTTAACAACGTCACTTCTGTATGGTATGACTGTGACAGAGATCTGTAATACAACAAAATATATTAGCCAAAGTTTCCCATAGGAGCATTATTTTCAAGACAACCTTTTGTCATTTTTATTCAGATTTAATGAATAATGTTTATCTCCAGGAACCTTAGTTTTTACTGATAAAAATCATTATTTTTTTCATAGTATCAATGCTTTCAAAGCTTTCTTATTTTTTTTCAATCCTTCTTTTTTATGCTTTTGTTCATTTTTGTTTGTTTTGTTTTTGTTTTTTTTTGTAAGTGAGAAACCATTCAATTTTTTAAAGGGGATGATTCAATTTTTGCTGAAATGAACCCCTGATTTTTTTTTGTTTGGCTTCCCACTCAAAATCTTTTAAACCAGTATCTTGATGCTGTATTTTTAATGACGTCTTTTAATGTTGATGGTGTAATGGCAATAACTACACAAAGTAAGCATTCAATCAATGTATATTTCTTCTAGGAATTGAAAACAATATTTTATTAAACACTCTAACTGGTATTAAATCATATTGAAAAGTATTAAACAAGTTCAAAACTTTAAGATGTCAGGTCTGCCTAGTCTCACTAGATATGTGTGAGATTTACTTGTTTTTATATAAAAAAAAATATCATGTTCCTTTGAACTTTTGATTTTCCCTTTGATCTTGACTTTTTTGCTAAAATCACATGCATTTGCTTCACAAAAACTTGGAAGTACTGAGATGTTATTTCTCAGCAAAATACAAAATAATCAATGAATAATTAGAGCTAAAAAGCAGGGATAGCAATATCTAGGTCAAAAACAGAAAAGATAAAAGTAATCATCCCCATGTCAATCAATAAGACGAAATTGTGGAATGGTTTTGTGCTTTTCCTTTGAAGTAAAATATACTATATATATGATACAGTTGGACTTAGGAAAGGGGAGGAGCTTAAATGAATGTCACAAATGTACAATAACTGACTGTATCTCCAGTTATTGTACACCTCTGTATCTCCAGTTATTGTACACCTTTGGAGGTCAGAATATATTTTATTAAAAAATTGTGAAAACATTTAAAATAAGACAATGAGTCAGCTGAAAACAAAACTATAAAAACAAACGCGGTCTGGATTTCATTCATTTACATCTAATTTGGGTTGAAAAACGGTCAGCTTGCTTAACTTTACAACCGAGTTCCTTGTTGTTCAAGAAAGCCCTTTTCGCATATGCCCTTGCATTCGAATTTCCGTATCGAATTTCCGTATTTTCCCACATATAATGGGATACATGGATCTTGGTAGATATTTATCGCCATCCTGCCTTCGAACCATTAATCCATACTATATAGGCATGTCAGTGTGGCCCTACTCTATCTATTTATTGAAAATGTTGACGGTACAGTTAGTATATCCTTTCATGTTAATATTTTTTTTCTATATATCATTTCTTTTAATCTTACTCCAAAACGGCACGGAATTGAACTCTTCTGTCATCCATGTTCAGGGTATAATCAGTGTTTGTTTCCCTCGTCTTTTCCATTGTTTCAAATGTACCAAGAATACCCATATACTGGCTTACTGTTTAAATATTCATGACTCTTAACAGATACTGTTCGATTTCTGTATTTTCGGCAATTATTTACTGCTTTCATTACCTGGAGTTTTTCAATTTCATGACGGATTTTAAAACTACGCTTTTTGTGTTCGAAAGCTCAAAAAATCAACATCTGTTCTTGTGTGATTCATTGTATGTAACTACTGCAGGTTAGAATAAAGCTACATCCAACATGCTGAAAATTTTCCAAATACGACTTACTGCTTTTTCATTGGATCATTCCACAAATCATTTACAGAACACGTGATTATCTGTATCAGGTTTACAATGAAGGGGCGTGGAAATTATCTCGTCCTGACGGACTCGATAATTTCCACGCCCCTTCATTGTAAATCTGATACAGATACACACTTGTTCTGTAAATATAACTTTGAATATATAAATGCCTCAAATTACAGTCATTCATAAGTCTCTAAAAGTACATCAAAGGTCACTTCAGGATAAAGTAGAAACAAATCTGCATGATGAAATATACATGTGATTGACAAGCCAAAAGTACACCAAACTTCACCCGACACTAAAAATAGTAACATGTTTGTGACAGACACATATTGCATAAGGAAATGTACATGACAACCTAAAAATAGATTTTTAAGTTTTCCCAACATGTAGAAATGTACATAATAATCCTAAAAGTACACATGATTTGACCTTAATCTTTAAAAGTACACATAAAATGACCTTAAAATAATGAAAGTTATAATTAGCATCAGATTACAGATTTGATCATTGTGGGGTTTATTGCAGATTTCATAGAATTTAAGAATACACATTATTTTCTGTGTTTTTCAAAAGACAAACAACCTTAGGTTAAGAATTGTCAAAAAATCTTCATAAAAGAAAAAAACAATCCGCTTTTCTTTTCCCATCAAAAATCATAAGGTTGCTGCCTTAAAATTACTTTTAATAGAAAAAAGAAGGGAAACGGGGAATGTGTCAAAGAGACAACGACCCAAAGGGGAGTAATAACAACTCAAAGCCACCATAAGATTACTTTTAATGCCTGTATATCCACTGAGTATTATTATCAAAATCTAAATCTTATCCAAAATTATGATCTAAATCTATCTACCAACCAGTGAAAATTGTAAAAATATTTGCAACCAAGTTACAGTAAAATTTTGAATATAAAATATTTGCTATCTGTTTTTGTATTTATTAAAGATAACTGAAATCTAAAACTAGGAATGCATGTGTGACCTATCATAAATTCTATAGTTCAATCATAATATTTTTGACATCAATTATCAAATCAACATAAACTGCAACTAGAAAAACTATGAGCAAAAGTAACTAATATATGCCTCTGCTTCTCCATTTGAATGCAGAAATGCATGATTTTCTAATAACTACATTTCATGAATATTCATTTGAATTCCATAAGTTTGATAGGTGAACATTGATCACCAGGCATATCAATGTGAAGTTGCAATTCCCATGAAACACATTTGACCGCATGTTCACGTGGCGGATGAATTTGTAATAATAGAATCCCAGTGTATATTATGTACTTTCCTGTAAATAAATTTGTTTTTTATATTTTTGTTTTCAAACGTAATTATAAGAATTGAATGCATTATTTTGAAGTTTCATAGGGATTATGAAAGTGTTGACCGGGCGCACATTTTCAACATAAAGCGCTACTGCACTTCATTAAAAATGTGCTTCGGTCAACACTTTCATACCCCAATGAAACTTCATAATAATGGATTCAATTCTTAAATAAAAGTTTAAATCCTAATAGATCAAAATCTAAAATTCAAAGTCAAATTATTTTCCCTTCATGATTTCTGACAATAATTATATTCCTTCAAGCAGATCTGTATGTAATATCCTTCCTTTGTGCAAATTTTCATCAAAATCCTTCCTGTGGTTTAAAAGGAGTTAAGCTTATGAAGTAATCTTTGCAAGAGGCATCAATGAAGAGTCTAAGTCAAATTAACACCCTCCCCTTCATGGAGTTTAAAAATAATTATATTCCTTCATGCACATTTTGGTCTTAGGAGGATAATAAAAGTATTGCAATATATGTGACACAAACCTGACATATTCATTGACGACTTCCTCCACAATATCATCACTGATATTTTGTGTTTGTGTAGCCATCATTTTAGCACCCTGTACGAGATCTTCAGACAATTCTTTTGCCATATCTCCAATAACTTCCCAGAACAGATGCTTCGCAATATCCTTGACATCCTTAAAATAAACATGTAGGAATATAAATATTCCATGTGACAGATGAAGTTCTATTAAACAATAGATAGTGTTGACACAGTATTTCAGAGTAAATAATATGGTCTCAAAATTCAGTTTTTTGTCAGGCAACTGATGATATAACTGTAAGAACACTTTGCCAATAGGGTCTGTAAGTCTTGTCATGTGACACAGAGAAATTACGATAAAATTGTAATTTGAAAACATTTCCCACGAAAAAAATGATGTTTAAGGATTATGACGTTGAAAGTTTTTGTTTGAAACGTCATATAGTTTTGTTAAAAATGTAACTTCCAGGAACAATTTATGTGCCCAGATGTTTCAAAACTGGACGATACTTACAGACCCTATTATTTTTATGCTTGTTGCTGGTGTTTAGTTCATGAACAAAAGGAAAGATACAAATTTTTTGACATCTAGCAATGAATTCTGCTCAGAATGTCTCCAAAAGGAGAGATACACAGATGTAGCTTTGTCTGACATCAAGCAATGAATTCTCCTCAGACCACTGCTCTGGGCCGTCTTGAGCTTACTATAAGGTATGAGCTCATTGTTGAAAACTTATTGATGACTTTAAGATGAAGACAACAATAAAAGAGTTGCTTGGTGTTACCATGTTTTTGTAAAGACTTTGTCTCATGTGCATTTACTCCATATTCATTCTTTGTTTATTTAATCGTTCTGTTGAAGTTTGTTTGAGGAGGGGAGTAAAGACAAATTCACTGAAAATAATTTGGAATGGTTTTCTTAGTATTTCATTGACATTTCAGGTTTGGATGTTATCAGTTTTATAGTGCATTTTATTAAAATGTCTCTAGAAAAGATCTGTAAGAGAGTGCTATTCCTTTGGAGAAGACTGGGGGAGGGGGGTTAAAAAAATTTCTCTTAGGATGATTCTGGAAGATCATTTGATATTTTCTGCACTTGAAAAATATTGTATTATTTTATAGATTGAAGTTTTATTGTTCTATTCGACTTTTAAGCCCATTTGTATTGGAAAATGATAAACTTATCAGTCACATGGTTACATGTACAATGTATAAGGTGCAAGGATATTGTCATAAGTGTTACATTATACCTTGAAATGGTGTAAAATATATCTTGACATCCATATTCCAAGAAATTCAACTGATCAAGTACAGTGTTTCACTTTTTGACATACATAACAAAAATTTTGCAATTATACATTGACAATGTGAAAAATTTTGTTTTTTGCCTACAATAATAAACATTTTTTTTTTATAAAATTCAACTACACCTGCACCAATTCACTTATTCATACTAACATCGTTTGTAAACTGTATTTTCTGCGGTTTTACTTCCTGTTTGATTTCTGTGATTGGTATGGTCTGCAGCTGAGATGTACTTGGTTGAGTTTTCTCTGTAATCACTGGTTTGATGTCAGTCTCTGTTATATCTGTAATATACATGTACATTGGAAAATTTAGTTTGAAATCTTTAAAAGAAACATAACTTTGTTATTCATAAATATATCTACCGTTCATTTTTTTACAACACAACTGTATCATTGACACTTTATTCGTTAAAAAGGAAACCAAATTTTATCAGACTTACATCTATTCAAAGTACCTATGTGCAATTGTAAAATATGCAATAAATTCAGGATTTCATTGATAACAACTTACATAAATATGTAAAATTTATATCTGAAATCATCTGCGACATTTCAAAATCAGATTTGTGGGGTACCATACTTTATGATGAAGTTAAATAGTTCACTTGATTCCAACTACAAATATGTGACGTCAGATCAAAAGAAAAACAATGATCTTGTTTTCATTAGTTGCTTGCCAAATCTTATTTTCATCTTTTATTGCTCAATCTTATTTCATTCTTTACTTGCCCAATCTTATTGTCAATCTTTGCTTGCCCAATCTTATTGTCATTCTTTACTTGCCCAATCTTATTTTCATTCATTGCTTGTCCAATCTTATTTTCATTCTTTGCTTGTCAAATCTTGTTTTCATTCTTTGTCGCCCTATCAAAATTTCACCCTTTGCTTGCAAAATATAATTGTCATTCTTTCCTTGCTAAATCTTATTTTCATTCATTGCTTGCCGAATCTTATTTTCATTCTTTGCTCGCCCTATTAAAATTTCACCCTTTGCTTGCCAAATCTTATTTCCATTCTCTGCTGGCATAATCTTATTTGTCATTCTTTGCTTGCCTAATCTTATTTCATTTGTTGCTTGCCCAATCAAAATTTCAAATTTTTATTTATATGATGCTTTATTGGATAAACATTTTAAATCTTTTACAATGAAAGAAAGGTTAGTATTCCTGTGATAAAATTGAAAAATAGTAATGGTGGATTACATGATACCCCAAAGAGTTTCACAAAATTTCGAAGTATCAAGGGGCATAACTCCAGAACCCTTGACCTCTGAACCCATTTTCGAACTCGACCTGAGTTTTGTGGTGAACAAGTTACATACCAAGTTTGAAGACTGTATTTAATTCCGTTCAAAAGTTATCAGTCGGAAACCTTCGGGGGACATAAGGACGGACACACAACTGAGGGTATCACATAATATCATGCCTCTAGTAAATTCCTAAGACGTTTATTGGTCAAAAGACGTCACATGCCGACCGTGTATAATCCATATCGGGTGACTGATTAATATACCCTCGGTGACCGCCATTACGCGGTATCACTGTGCGCTTTTAAACATGTTTTTTGACAATGTACTGGACTCTCGGCAGGATATAAACATTACACAGTATGTAAGTGACCTAATATGGTATATGCTCGAGCTACGCTCTTGCCCAATATGAAATTTACTGACCGTGTATATACCATATTAGGTCACTAACAGACTGTGTAATCTATAATACCACGCCACTACGTGTGGCGGGTTTATAAAACAACTATCTTGATGAACCAAAGAAGGAATTGAAATATGGTCTCTAACCATGATTCCCATTTATTATGATAATTTATCAAATCGAGCTTTTGAAATTTTCAGGTATACCAAGGATTTTTAAGTGTGAAAATTTAAATATTGACATACTTTCATCCAGGACAATGCATGATTTAGGCCAAGGCAAGTTATTTCTTTGTTTGGCGTCAGCACGCACATTAAAAATGTGTGATTTTTTAAGAAAATAAACAAGGGATATTTTTCGCTTTATTGCAATTAAAATTGTAGTTCAATAATGAATTAAGGAGACTACAAGTATATATTCCTAATAGAAAGTTGTTTCAAAGACCTGGCATCAAGTGAAATGGGGAAAAATGAGCAATATTGAAAAAAATATCATGACTAGATTCAATTTAATTCTGAAAACTTACCTTCAACAAACATTTGTCACATCAAAGTGTGTTATTTTCAACAACTATTGTCTTGTTTTTATTTTGTTATCCGTTTGTTTGCCTCATAACCTCCTTCATTTCAACAAGAGTTGTCAGAAGACAACATAGCTCGCCGGGGATTACAGTAACCGCAATGCACAATTAATTTAAAGGTGATACATTTGCATGATAAATACTTTAAAAGCGATATAAGAAAGCCACATGTCAAACAGGAACTCTCTATCACTAAAAGACGAACTTCTATAAACAGGGTTCAAATTTTTTTTTAAAAACTGCCCCAGGGCAATGTCAAGGTCAAAAATGTCTACAACTATGGTACTACCAGAATGCTCTCACCATAGGGAAGTCATGAACAAAATATAAACACCCTATAACTAAACAACTAACTTCTAGAAGCAAGGTTGAAGTTTTTTTAAAAAATTGTCCTAAGGACAAAGTCAAGGTCAAAATGTCTAAAAATATGGTACCATAAGAAAGCTATCATCATAAGGAAGTCATATGTTGAAATTGAACACCTTTACCACTAAATTTCAACATTCTAGTAAACTGTTATATTTTTTTTTAAATTGCCCTCAGGGCAAGGTCGAGGTCATAATGTCTACAAATATTGTTTATTGTAACGCAGAGCGTTACAGATGTCCCCCAAACGAACATTGTTAATGTTTTCCACAGTTTCCGTGGCAACAGCAGCATCTATGAGATTTCTAAGACTAAGCATTAATTTCTACATGTCAGATAACTATCGGTAAAATCTCATCCAATTGAACCACTTTAAATTTTCCTGC